>JAJOOO010080468.1:0-34783 GCA_029582685.1 Solanum piurae
ACCGCATTGATGAAGAGTCACTGAAGGAATATTTCTACCGAGGACAGGATGATAACAATAAAGCAGTGCTTGACACTATTGCCAGAGGTTCATATGGTGATTGTACATATGCGCAGATTTCTGAAAAATTGGAGAGGATCTCTCGCAACAATAGAGCACGTGGAGATCGTCCGTGCTGGGAATGGTGAGATATTAAGATTATAATTTGGGCACGTGAAGATCATTCGTGCGGAATTTGTTTGATTTATGATAGTGCGTTGAGATCGTCCGCACAGACACGTGGAGATCGTCCGTGTCGGTATATGGACCTCGCGAGTCCCCCATGGGTCATGAACTCTCGATGTATTTCCGAGGAGTATCATGTATATACGGTTGAGAGATCTACTTGGTAATTCTGAGGCATATCATTTCATGGTGTCATATTGCATTGCATCACATGACATCCTTCATTCTTGATGATTATGTGTTTTATTGGTAGTTGGAAAGTACTTGATGCTTGATTACCTCTATTTGATGAACTTGATCTTATGTGTTGTTGATATTTGTGAGTGCCTTTTGTGAAAGTTGTGATTGATGAATATTGAGTTTTTTGTTGAGGATATGTAATTTGTTAAAGTGATTGTTGTTGAGCTGGGTGCTATGTAAACTGTGAACTGTTAGGTTAGGATGGCTGACTTGTCTTGGTGGGATAAGACGAGTGCCATCACGTCCATTTTTGGGTCGTGACATAATGGTATCAGAGCCCCAGGTTCATAGGTCTTACGTGTATACAAGCCGAGTCTAAGTAGAGTCTCGAGGATCGGTACGAAGACGTCTGTACTTATCTTCGAGAGGCTATAGTGACTTTTAAGAAAAAATTATTCACTTGTTGAATCTCTATCGTGCATCTTTTGTCCGTTTTAATTCTTATCACCTCATTCCATTCTCTCTCACGTATAGTAATGAGTCGTGCGTGGTTCCTCATGTGAGTATTTGATGTGTTGTATTTGTCTCGGATGTTACATTTGGTAGAAACATGGAAGTGATAGACTTATGGGAAGGATATGTTGTCAGATTTGGAATGTTCAATGATTCGAATAGATTGTGTGAGGTTAGGATTTGATGGTGCACTTTGAGGATATTTAAATGATAAGGTTAAACACTGGCTTAAGGGACTTAGTGAACGTGTTATCCTTTTCAGGTTAGTAACCCAGTAGTAGGAATAATACTTGTGTGGTATAGGAAATATCTTGAGTGGTTTGACAATTGAGAGTGGAATGATTAAAAGGATGGCTAGATGATGAATAGTGTAACATTGGAAAATACAATTGGTATAGTTGTCATAACATATATGGGTTGCTTAGTGAATGATGTTGCGCTAATCAAGGTTAGAATCTTTCATAAATTGAGTGTATATAAAATGGGTCATAATACGCTACTATAATGGTATCGATTCTTACTTGTTTAGAGTTAGAGAATATGTTACTCTTGTTATTGGCCTGATCTACGAAGGGAGGCATATCGTTTTGGACGAGAGACCGAACAAATTTGGTAGTGTATGTTAGTTACTTAATGGGGCAGGAATGTTTAGGCTATTTAGGTACAATCTTCTCGATAGGTATGATGTGTTCTAGTGGTGGATTTAGCAGACTTCACAATGTGGTACTAGTGGTATATGAAAATGGATACGTCGATTATCAAGTATGAATACTAACTACTTAAAGATATACCAGTTGTTTCAAATGCTCGTATAATGAGATTCGGTGTTGCAATTACATTTGAGAAACCAACTAAGTTGTACTGCAAATGTTTGAAGTTAAGCGTGTGTATAAGGAAAATTTATGCCACAACGTTAAATCTAGCTCTGCTTGGGAGGCAACCCAAGATGTACAATCTAGCCAACTATAGGTTCTTCTTTCCGTTGTAGGAGTTTTCTTCATTTATTTTGATTTTTGTAGCTCTTTATAAAGGTGTTTTATTTTTGTATTACTGTTGGCTAGATATAGAATAGGGTTCGTGTCTAAAAAGTGTCGAAAAAATGTAAAAAGAAAGTCCTAATGGTTGCTACTTGTGCAGGGGTGAAATGAAAAACCTGCAGAAAAACAATTGTGCAGTGGTCTACGGACCCCATCGACGGTCCGTGAGTCCATCCACGGACCGTGAATGGTGTCCATAGACCCCAGGTAAGTGTTCTGAAATTTCGAAGTGTCAGAGTGACCTACAGTCCGTAGGTTGACCCATACACCGTAGACGGGATCTTGTGGGTCCAAAAACTAGGGTTTGCCCGACCCGACCCGGACACCTTATAAAAGGAAACCTTTCATTTTAAATTCATTACCCACGTTCAAAACACCCTCCCAACCATTTTTAAACTCTTTCTCTCCCATAATCACTCCCATTTAATCCCAATATCCCACAGATCAAGCCCCAATTAACATCCCCAAATCCCAAATCATCATTTTCTCTCCCAAATAAGTCATCTTCATTCCCTAACGATTCCACAGTCCGGGTTCGGTGTCAAAGAGCTAGCAAAGGTCTAAGGAGTTCATTGAAATCACGCACTCACCCACCCACTTCCATTACTTGTAAGGTAAAATGACTTCACCTTAACTATGAATTTCGTTGTTCATTATTTAAATCGTGAAGTCACGAAGTTGATCTTGACCTTGGGTTGTTTATCTATTAATTGCATTTTAAACCATAGTTAGAAACACATTCGGACGATAAGAATGTGAATGTGTTGTTCATTTTAACCTAATCAATCAAGTAACAGGCCGAATTGAAAGTTTTGACTTAGGGTTTTTAGGTTTTAGTTTGCTAACCTGTTAAAATTGTGTCGAACGAGACCCTAAGGATGATGAACTACCAAATTATATGTTGAAATGCATTTGTAGGCCTAATGTGTTTGTAATTGTTGAATGAAATGGCATAGAATTAAACCATATGAAATCTGGCACAGAACTGACCCACAAGACCCCGTTTACGGACCGTAGGTCAGGTATATGGGCTAGAAGCACATAGAATTTTTCACCAAGTTTTCAACCACGGTGTGGACTATGGTTCATTGTTCCATCGATGGATTGTTCTTCACATCCGTGGTTCCCACTTAAAAGAACCTATTTTGGGTACTCTTACCTACGGAGGGGACCTACGGTCCATCGTTCCATCGAAGGACCGTAACTACCCACTGTGGGTCAGCAATTCAACTACTGCCCAAATTTTTTAAATTTTTTGTTTTTGTTCGTTTCTTGTTCTAAAAAATTTCTGTGTGTTTTATTAGCTTATGTATGTAATAACTAAGCTTCCACAGGTCCCATGGCTCCTAAGTAAGCATCCACATACACCGCGAGGGTCAAGTCCAAATCTGTTGCTCCCTCTTTCCTGTTGATCAATAAGGATACGAATGGGGAGTACGTTCCACCTTCCACCAGAACATCCCCCACTGCTCCACGTACTACACAAAACAGAACCCGATAGGTGAGCTTTTACGTGCGTCACTGCCCCCCAGTCTGAAGAAGATTCCACATTGATCGGCTCACAGGCTGACTTTGAGTGCGCATTCAGCTCCGGCTCCAGCCCCAACGGCACCACCGCCTTCTCGTACGAGTCTGATAGTACAGGAGATACCATAGTACCACCCAACACAGAGCCTCCAGTGGTTCTTACAGATCCTAACATGTGGTGTGTGGAGGGTCAGTTTCATATTTACATGGATGCTCGCAGGATAAATGAGCAAGATAAGATGGCGCGATTAGTCATAGAGGAGCGTCGGGTTCTCACTGGTAGCCTTCACACAGCCCCAGTCATCCGCGATCTCTTCCAGAGGCACATGTATGAGTGGATGGTCCGTAGCCCAGGGTCCTATAGCGAGGAGATTGTTAAGGAGTTCTATGTTTCCTATGCGGCTACCCTCAGAGGGTAGATCTCTAAGTGGGCCAAGACCGCAACTCAGCCTCCATTTGAGGCCACACTTTTCCAGGGGTTCACTATTGACATCTGTGAGACCACCCTATGTAGGTTTATCTATGGCCCAGACCATACTCTATGCATCAAAACCAGTAGAGTTCGACTATCAGATGGGTATCGTTCGGAGTAAAACATTTCAGAGGAATGCCAATTAGAGGGAAGCACTACTGAGGTGTCTATGGACATCACGTAGAGTGGGTCTAGACCCCGAGATTGGGTATCAAGAAGGAAACCCTAACTTTTGCTGCTAAATTCTTCTAGCTGCATGTGCGAAACCGTGTGTCCCCTACTCAAGCGGACAATGTGGTCACATGGGATGAAGCGGTGATGGTTGTAGCTATGGTTGCTGGTTGGAGATCTATTTGTCCCACATTCTGATTGTGGTGATTCATTAGAGGGCCTTCAAGGCCACCACTACCCTACCATTCAGATGCCTCATTATCCACATTTACAGGGATACTACTGTACCAGTCGCGCATTGTGACCGTTTGCTTCAAGAAACCAAAACTCTGGATATCGGGCTAATCAAAGATGATGCCAATGTAGCCATACTTCGCAGGGAGCCACATGTGTAGGTACTACCATTGGGAGATGATCTTGCTGTGGATGTGGAGCAGATGCAGTTTGATAATACAACCCCTCTATCCCTTACAGCGGATGCCCAGGCCTCTCCATCGCTGGCCACCATTCAGGCACCCACCTCCTCTAGTGCCACTCACTCTTTGAGTTCCACCGCCATCCCTCTAGTACGAGTCCAGAAGCTAGAGGCACAGATAGGCACTCTGATTCACCATATGAGGCCATGGATGCAGCGTGCTATAGCGGAGTCCGAGGGAAAGGTTGAGCAACGGATGGAGCATATGATCGACCAGAAGTTCCAGGTAGTTCATAAGCGCCTGGATGCCTTTGAGTTGTGAGTACTGGAGAGGTCGGCCTCCGTGTTGATGTCGCTGTACTTCTCACTCCCCCAGAGATTGAGTCATAGTCTACCCCTACGGCATCGGTTGATGATGTGGTGATGAGCACCCTATGCGCTGATAACATGCCACCACCAGATTCTTCTCATGTTGTTGGGAAGCGCCCCCACTCCGGTCTTAATTCTGATGATACTGAGGCTGAGAGATTAATGACGAGAGAATACATGCAGACTGAGGTGGCTCGGAGTGCATCCATAGTTAATGAGGAGATTAGAGAGCAGCGGGACAAGGAGTTAGTTGTTGGCCCATCTGGCAGTGTAAGAATTACTGATGGTGTTGTGACAGTTGATAAAAGCACTACTGAGAGTGCTGGGATAGTAGATGGGAGCGCTACTGATGGCGTTCCGAGAGTTAATCCAGCGGGCTCCGGGAAAATGGACCCACCCACTTCTTGAGTGGTCGTCGGTGCATAAGCACCACAGGTTTGCTTCACCCAATCCTTTACTTTTTATTTTTTGTGTGCATTTGGGACAATCGCACTTTATTTTTATGGGGCTGAGGTGAATGGATTGTGAGTGATAGGGTGATGTCTGAGTAACCCAACTCATAATCCTCTCTTGGTGTTCTCTTGCCTGTGTTCTTTTCCCCTAAGAGACTATTTTAATTTATGTTGAACCGACATATTTAGGAATATATGTGTAGGAGTAAGTAGAAAAATGAAAGCATGATGGCATAAAAAAGGATGAGAAAAATGATCCCTGTCCAAAAATGTTGAAATGTGCTAGATCTATAGTCTTGATGAGTTGAATGTGTTGGATCTCAATGTGACATGATAAAGAACCAATTTGACCTCATGACTTAATCTAAAACTTGAACTGGGTAATCTGATAATGTAACAATGTTCCAAGAGTGTGTGAGAAAAGTATAATGTTCAGACAGTGTGTTCCAATCTAGAACTTGTCCCATTTATGCTGCTAAGATAATCTAGGCTAGAAGTTGGGAAGTGATCATAGGCCCTTGTTTAAATTAAGTCCACTCAAGCCTAAAATGATCCAACCAAATTAATTCAATGTTCCCTTTGATCCAAATATTTAAGCCTAAGATAGACAATTTATTTCAATTCACCTAACTCACTGATGAGTCCCCAAATTGGACTCATTTAGGGCTATATTTTGATAAAATTAGTGTCCTCAAATACATATGTTTTCTTAATATCTGATGAAAACTATTAAGTTTTAGGTATTTGGAGTTTGAAGGAAAGCATGGACACTACTTAGCAAAAAAGGAACAAAGGCAGCTAAAAGAATGAAAAAATGAAGATCTGAGAATCGCCGAACCCATTCGACGAGTCGCCAAAAGGTCTTATCCTCGCCTTTTGTTCCAGTGTGTTGAACCCTGAAAAATGGATCAAATCGACGGTGATAAGGAGCAGTCGGCATATCACCGAGCGATACCGCAAAACTGTACTATGTCGCCCAATGAGCGAAACACGACAATGTTGAATGATAGAGCAAGACGGCGATGAAACCTACCAAAGGAAACGCCTAACGATGCCGAATGATCCGCTGCAGGACATATTTTTCAAAACTATAAATACTCATTGAGAGTTGTAGCTTAGTATCAGATTTTTAATATAGAATTTTTAACATAAACTTTTGAGTTCTAAGCTTGGAGAGGGTTTTGAAGAACTTGAAGATTCAAAGGGTTTCAACTCCAAGAATTTGGCCTTGGGTCTTCAGTATTCTTCAATTTTGACTTGTTTTAAGACTTAAATCTCCATACCCATTTGAGTGAAAACTCATTTTGGTATATATTTCTATCCCTTTTACATGTCTAGCTAAAACCCCAATTCTTGGGGTGTGATTTTGTGAATATGGGTTAAATTTTCTTTTGGGTCTTCTTTGTTGATGATTTATTTGTTGTTTAGATGTGATTTCTTTTAGTAGTTCTAGTGGAAATTAATGAAATTGTAGTTGCAAATACGATTTCACCTTTGTGTTTTTGGCTTGCTCAAGAGAGAGATCGTAAAACTAAGACTTCTAAATTGATGGCCGGTGGGAGTGGGTCGACATAGTGAACCCTAGTCCTTCTCCCACACGCTTAGCTCGAGAGAGTGAGTGGGCTTAGGCAGAGGTTGTTCTTCATGCAACAAGTGGTTGTCCGAGAGGAACCCATTTGATTTGGGGTAAGTTGCTCGAGAGAGAATTTACCCCCACTATGGTCTAGCCTACTCACAAATATTCAACAAATTTATTATCAAAAGCATGTACCCAATAGTTTAGTTTATCCCGTATTCCTATCACATCCCAAGAACCCCCCCATCTCCTTGATTAGTACTCTTTGCATTTTTGCTGTTTTTGCTTACTTGTGACAAAAAACCCCATTGTTAATTGACACTTTTGTGTCACCCCTTAAATTTAGTATGTTTGTATTTGACAATGTTTTCAGCTATGACTAATTAGAACTTAATTTAATTTTTCTACCAATTCTCAAAACCACTCCCTATGGGAACGATCCCAATCCTTGGTTGGGTTATTATAATATTGTACGATCGTAGACACTTGCATTGGAAGTTGTGTCTTGATTACGCAAACATCAAAATGGCAGCGTTGTCGGGGAGTGGTGTTATATGAGAATTTTTAGTTTAGTAGAATTTTTGTTCTTCTTAGTTGTAGTTTTACTTACCTAATTTTTAGTTTAGCATTTTGCTTGTTGAGCTTTGAAACAGAGGAGATGAGTATGTCAAGCAGTACTCGTGCGCAAATGGAGTTCCCTTCATTAGAAGTAATGATGTTCAGGGATCGTATTCTAACTTTCAAACAATTGGAAGGTGAACGAATTCATGAGGCATGGACAAGGTTTAAATTGCTTTTGATTCAAGGCCCCACTCATGAAATTCCCGATATAGTCCTCCTGGACTGCTTCTACAGAAGTTTTGGTCCGTGAAACAAAGCACTGGTTGACCGACTCATTCCGGGTGGTATTACACATCAGCCCTACGCGATAGCAGCCCACCAACTTGATCACATGGCTGAAGCAAACCAAGAAGTAGAGAAGGACTTCATGCTGGCAGCACTGATGACTCAGATGGATTGACCAAAAAGATATGGGAGATTGAAGTCCAATGCAAAAAGAAATACATATACGTACCCCCTCATGAGTGAAGAAAGCCCAAGGACAATGAGGGTAAATGTGTTGAGGGAATGCTCTCAATCATTCTCAACAAGGTAAGTGAGCATGATAGGGTACTGGAAGAAGTGAAGGAGAACATCAAATTGATGAAACAGATGATTGGTTCTCAGTCCAGATCCCTTCAACTGTGCAAGAACCTTACGGGTCATGTGATGCCTCATCTCCATCCGTCACAAAGCAAGGGGTTTCCAAGTGATGTTTTGTATAACCCCAAAAGTGAAGTTAGGTGTTAACCCGCGTCGTACCACGACGTTAACTAAGGCGCGGTTTGGGAGGTAACCCAAAACCCTTAACCACGAACCTATCTGCTACTGATTGTGTACGCTTCTGAATGAATTATTTCTAAGTTTTTCCCGATATATTGCAGACATGGCTAGACCCAAAGTTACATATAGAAACATGCCACTCCGCAATAAGGTAAAAGAGAGTAAAATAAACGAAGGTGCAGCTGTATCAAAAGTAAAAGCTACAAAACCTTCGACAACTGGTAGGAAGGGAAAAGGTAGAGGCAAGGCACCAGCATCATCAAAAGTCAGCTCCGACAGGGAAGGCATATATGACACTTACCTCACTGCTTCTAAGAGGGAGGGTGGACAGCAGGGAAATCAAAGTGCAGCCTCTGGTGATGATGAGATGATAATAACACAGAAGGCTGAATTGCGATCTAAGAAGCTAAATAATGTATCTAGGATCAGGAATCCTCCGCCTTCCACTCTTACTCCCGCAGTTCCAGAGAAGGAAATGGTGCTTGCACCAACAATACAGGGGCCTCCGCCCAAGTCAATGAACAAATTAAAGACTGAGGGGTTGAGGATGATCCTTGAAGAAAAGAGTCTATCCACAAATGGTGTTATCGATAGACACCCAGAGATAATGGATTTCTTGAAATCTCACAACTTCCAAATCTTCACCAAACCACGTGGTCTGTATATTCCAAATTTGGTCAGGGATTTCTATGCCTCTTATGGAACCTTGATGCCACAGAGGAAGAAGCAGGCAACTGCTTTCAAACCAGTTGACTTTGTGGTTGTTAAAGGTAAATGAGTGAAGTGTGTTGCTGATGTAATTAATGCAGTTCTGGAGTGTTCAAATGACATTGAAGACGACTGGTAGCACATGATTAGAACAAAGACTCTGGAGAACATGAAGAAGTGGTTGGACCTATTTATATCAGATGGTGCTCTAAAGTGGCTTGATTTTGGAGCACCTATTAAGAAGAAGGATCTGAACATCGTTGCATGATTCTAATTTAGCTTTATTAGTAGTACCATTATGCCATCCTAGAACGAGTCCATACTCCGCCATGCCAAAGAAGCTTGTCTGGGTTGCATCACTGATGGGACAATACTAAATCTGGGTATGATCATTGCTTCAGAGATTCTCATGCGTGCCAAGTAGCACCAGACCTCTCTTACCTTCCCGATATTGATCACCGAGCTGTACAAATGGGCTCGGGTACCTAGAGATGCCAAGAAAGATCTAGAAGTGATTTCCACATCCTCTACCAATATCCGGAGGATCAAGGAAGAATATTTGAAAGACCAAGCAGAGCAAAAGAAGAAGACTGCCTTGGTTGTAGCCACAGACTTGTCAACTGCAGAGACATCTTTGCCTACTCCGGCCCTTGGGCCTTCAGGTATATCCATTACCACTGCTACTCCTGCTGATACTCCAGGTTCTTCTGCTACTGCACGGTCTCCCAGACCCACTGCTATTGTTGTTGTTTCTTGGCCTCCACTCACCCAGGCTTCACTACTCCGGATGGGACAGCTGGCCCTTTATGCTGATCGTTGGGTTGCCAGTCTAGAGGCCTCTATTTCAAGAATGATCTAGATTGCCCTAGCTTATGATGTGACACCTATGAACACTATCATTGATCCCCTAGCGGCCAGGATAGTGGTGTGTGAGCACAACCAAGGGGCTACAGAAGAGGTGACGTCTTTAAAAGCTGCCATTACTGAGCTGAAAAAATATGTAAACCACCTGAAGTCCACCAATGTGTCCATGGTCTTTGGAACGGTGGAAATTCCAGACGTGCCTGAGATGCCTCAGACCATCACTAGACAGGGGGATAGAATGGAGGAGACAACCGACCCTGAGTTAGAAGCAGAGACTGATGAAGAGATGCATGAGGATATTGAGGGAGCTACATATGAAGACCTGACCGAGATGGAAGAAATTATGATAAATGCAGTTGTACAAGCCTCCTTGGCAGACTTTCCCGTGGCGAACCCTAGTGCAGCTACTGCTCCTTCTGAGGTGATTGCAAATATCGAGGCCCAAACTCAGATAGATGCACCGGGCACTGATGCCCTGTCATATGAACCGACTGTGTAAACATGACCCTTCTTTACCTCCATCTTTGTCTTTCTTTATTTTACATTTTAGATTATGTGTTATATGCATTTGAGGACAAATGTTTTTATTTGTGGTGGGGTGAGGCCCACCTTTGTATGCTATTGATGTTCGTGTTTTGGTTATCTTTGAGTTGTTCTGTTTAAAATTTTTGTTTGATATACTGTTTATATGGATGTTTGAGCTTATGGCTCCTTTTATTTTGAATTGCAAAATGATTTTGACCCGTCCAAAAATTATTGCCACCTCTCGTGTGTTAAATATGGTTGTTCTTTTGCAAAATTTGAGTATCAGTTCCAATCAATACCAATGACTCGAGTAGTGCTATTAATCGGACGAACATGAATGTACGGCAACAACAAGGGTAAATGAAGTTGCATAGTCAATATGTGAACTCTTTGCATCTCGTTATGACTAGTCTAGTATCGAATTGAGTCTCTTGTGATGATCATTGCACACTAGCAAAAGTGTGGAGTCTTTTTTGACTGTAGTGTCAATGACTAGTGTTATGAGCTTACTTTGAACAATGTATGATATATCCTAGAATTTGCCCCGTTGGTCCGGTCAACTAAGTGATGCTATCTCTTGATGTGATCTTGGGCAACTTTAAAGAGTGTGAGCCTATTTGACATATACCTATTTTGTGACCTACCTTGTGAGTGTGAACCTCTTTTGGACACCTCTTGAGACTTACCTTTCTTTGGAAAAAACATTGATGAAATCATAACCTTTCTTTATCCATTACCCATAATCCTCATGAAGTTGTGGTTAGTTGAATAGCCAACTTAGGCCAAAAGCCTAAGTTGGGGTGTGGTGAAAAGATAAGGGCAAATCAAGAAGTGCAAGGAAAGTTTCCTCTTACCCATGGTTTTGAGAAAAATGGAACCCCTCCTTATAAAAAAAGAATAAAGAGAAAGAAAAAAAAAAGAATGAAAAAGAAAGTTGTGGAATAAAGTACAAAAGAAATGGGGTTCCCAAACAATCCATGGAAAGTGAATAATAGGATGACTTATGAGCACTAAAGAGAATGATGAAGGAAAACGAAAGGAAGTGTTGTGAGCACCGCATTTCATAAGGATGAAAGTCACTAAGCCTAAATGATCATACCTTTGCACTCAGCCCCATTACAAGCCTTGAAAAGACCTTTTTTATCTTGAGTGAGCCGAAACACATGTTGGTCGGAAAATACGGGTAAACCTATGGGTGAAAGCATGCATTGTGTTCTTCTTTGTGAGTGTGAGCGTTGCATTTGATTCCGGAACTTTAAATGATCAAACATATGTGTGTGAAATTGGAATCATTCCTTATGTGAGGGCATTAGAACACTTTGGTTGAGCCTGAACTTGCATTTGAAACAAGTATTGTGAAAATGAGATTCTTTAATATTGGTCAGTCACAACTTGAATCTTTGAGTGCACATTTGATCTTTGCATAAGTAAATTGAGTTTTTTTTTGTACATTCATGATTGAGTATTGTGTAGCACTGTTCAAGACACCCTTTTTGAATGGTTGAACTTGAGTTTGCTTGAGGAAAAGCAAAACTTTAAGTTGGGGGTGTTTATGAGTCCACAAATTGGACTCATTTAGAGCTATATTTTAATAGAATTAGTGTCCTCAACTACATATTTTATCTCAATATCTGATGAAAACCCTTAAGTTTTAGGTATTTGGAGTTTGAAGGAAAGCATGGACACTACTTAGCAAAAAGGAACAAAGGCAGCTGAAAGAATGAAGAAATGAAGATTTAAGAATCGCCGAACCCATTCGGCGAATCGCCAAAAAGTCTTATCCTCGCCTTTTGTTCCAGTGTGCTGAACCCTGAAGGAAAGGATCAAATCGGCGGTGAAAAAAAGCAGTTGGCATATCGCCGAGCAGTTCCGCGAAGCTGTACTATGTCACCCAATGATCCAAACACGACGATGCTGAAGGATAGAGCAAGACGGCGATGAAACCTACCAAAGGGTGGATCGTTGAGTTGATTGGTGATCTCGACTAACGATGTCGAATGATCCACTGCAGCACAGATTTTTGAAAACTATAAATACTCGTTGAGAGTTGTAGCTTAGTATCAGATTTTTAATATAGAATTCTTAACATAAACGTTTGAGTTCTAAGCTTGGAAAGGGTTTTGAAGAACTTGAAGATTCAAAGGGTTTCAACTCCAAGATTTTGGCCTTGGGTCTTCAGTATTCTTCAATTTTGACTTGTTTTAAGACTTAAATCTTCATACCCATTTGAATGCAAACTCATTTTGGTATATATTTCTATCTCTTTTACATGTCTAGCTAAAACCCCAATTCTTGGGGTGTGATTTTGTGAATATGGGTTAAATTATATGTTGGGTCTTCCTCGTTGATGATTTATGTGTTGTTTAGATGTGATTTCTTTTAGTAGTTCTGGTGGAACTTAATGAAATTGTAGTTGCAAATACGATTTCACCTTTGTGTTTTTGGCTTGCTCAAGACAGGGGTCGTAAAACTAAGACTACTAAATTGATGGCCGGTGGGAGTGGGTCGGCATGAGGTTTAGCTCGAGATAGTGAACCATAGTCCTTCTCCCATACACTCACCTCGAGAGAGTGAGTGGGCTAAGGCAGAGGTTGTTCTTCGTGCGGTAAGTGATTGTCCGAGAGGAACCCATTTGATTCGGGGTAAGTTGCTCGAGAGAGAATTTACCCCCACTATGGTCTAGCCTAGTCACAAATATTCAACAGATTTATTATCAAATGTATGTACCCAATAGTTTAGTTTATCCCGTATTCATATCACATCCCAAGAACCCCATCTCCTTGATTAGTACTCTTTGCCTTTTTGTTGTGTTTGCGTACTTGTGACAAAATCCCCATTGTTAATTGACAGTTTTGTGTCACCCCTTAAATTTAGTATGTTTGTATTCAACAATGTTTTCAGCTATTACTAATTAGAATTTCATTTTATTTTTCTACTAATTCTCAAAACCACTCCCTATGGGAACAATCCCAACCCTTGGTTGGGTTATTATACTATTGTACGATCATAGACAAATGCATTGGAAGTTGTGTCTCGATTATGCAAACATCACTCACCTTCCCTAAAGTAATTGTTTTGGCCCCAGTCCCTCCTTGGACATGTGCACCTTGACTTAGGAAAAAATCCTAAGGTGAGGGTGGCTAATTCAATAGTTACCTTGATCTTGGCCCTAGTCTGACATCGGATATGGTTTGCCTCAATTCATGCAAAATACATAAGGTGCGGGTGGCTATTAAAAGGAAACCGAAAGAAAAAGGGTTTGAAAAGAGTTTTGTGTTGAAGAGAGAAATAGAAAAAAAATATGTGACTTTGTGCATAAGAAGCAAAAGATGATAAACAAAAGTGCTGAAAGAAAAATAAAGTGAAAGAAAATGAAGAAAGTGAAAAATAAGAGCCACAAAGTCAAAAGTCATATCTGCGTTGAAAAGAGTCAAGGGAAAGAAAGTAAAATGAAAGGATGTAAAAAATAGGTTGAGAAAAGAGGTAAAAAGCCAATGTAATGTCAAGGAGGACAGAAAGTCACAAAAAAGTTCCGAATTATACCACACCTAACCCTGAGCCTACGTTACAAGCTAAGAAAGTCCTATAGTGACCCTAACACCTAGTTTTGAGAGTCTAAGCAGTTAAAATACGGGCAAGCATATGGTATTGATCACTAACTTTACTTGAAGTCACTTCTGAGCGTGAGGGTTGACCAAATCCTAAAAACTTGAAAGTCATATCTCTTGTGAGTGAAAAAGGATTCCTTTTGAAGAGAGGGCACTAGTTACTTTGTTGGAATATTGATACTTTGGTGATTGTGAATGGTGTATGTTGTGGTGTCTGTTGGTCGATCTATGTCATGTTTTGATCCGTATGAGTTGAATTTTTTAGTCTAAGAGAAAAGATCTGCACTGAGAAAATGAAATGGATTGAAATGGCCATATGATTGCTTGAATTGGTATGTTTGCTTCTACACAAGTGTCGTTTAGAGTGTTAGTGTGTCGCTTGAGGACAAACAACATGTTTAAATTGAGGGGGTTGATATATCGTGAGTTTATAATATTTTTGATACATTTCACTTAAAAGTTGTGTGTGTCTAGGGCCATTTGTATGGGAAATAATGTTTTATTTGTTATGTTTGTAGAAAATAAACTTTGATGCAGTTGAGTGAGATGACATCTGAAATTCTGCAGAAGTCGCCACTTACGGAGGGACCTACGGACCGTAGGTCCTGTGATGGTCCGTCAATGGGTAGGCGTAGATAGGAGCATCAGGGAATTCTGCCCAAGTGTGGAACTACGAACGGACCGTAGGTCGACCTACGGGCTATCCTGCACATTCGTCGAATGTGAAGTTCTAGTACCTGATGAAAATCCTAAGTGTGGAGCTACGGAAGAGGACCCAACCTATGGTCTATCATGCACATCCGTCATTGATGAACTGGGAGTTGAAGGTTCCAGCCTCTGCTGAAAAAGTTTAAGTATTGACCAACGGAAGGGACCTACGAACCGTAGGTCGACCCTCGGTCTGTAGGTCGAGTCGTAGATCAAAGTCGCGTCCCAGAAGTTTACTTCCTTATTTTGTTTCTTTTTTGTGTAGGACGTGTTTTTCTATAAATAGGGTATGTAAACCTCATTTTTGGGGGTTAGATATTATTGTTTACTTTTAGTTCTTAAAATTTTCTTTGGAAATTAACTTACAAAATTTGGCAACTTGATTTCTGAATTTCGGTTTATAAGATTTTCACTTTGAAATTCAAGTGGAGATTTCGGGTTTCTTCTACTCTAAATGTAAGTTCATGAACTCTTCTTATTAAAACATGAATTGTGTTCTTTCAAGCATGAGTAGCTAAATCCACAACTAAGGTTGTGGGAACCATGAGCGATTAACAACGTATGAATAATAACTAAGTAATTATTGAATTGTGTTTGTGCATGTATTGGTAATTCCTTCGCTTAGAAGTCTTTTGAACGAGTGCACGTGTTAGAACTAGCCAAGTTGCTACTTGCTGAACCAAGGAGGTGGTTAATAAGAAAAGAATTATCAACAGAGATTTAGTGGGATACTATCTAATAGTCTAATGTCAATTGGTGCGAGTCTGAAAACTAAGCTATACATTAATGTGATATCTAATATGAGGTAAATGTAAGGGTTAGTAGAGTATTCACACGTTGATGGACCAAGGTGCGGGGTGAAATTCCCTCTTTGGAGGACCAATCACTTAGGGATACCTATCTTACCAACTTTGCATGTAAAACACTAGGAAAGGATTACTATTATTAGGATTACTGCATTAAAAGCTTATGGGGAACACATACACCCTAGTTTCTCTTTCACAATGACAGCAACAAAGTTTGAATCCTGTGTACTTGTTACCTAAACAACAATCAGTTATTTGGTTACACATATACCCCCTTTAATTTCTTGTTTCGGAAATAGTTTGACTAAACGGATAAAATAGTTAGTTAAGTTTAAGTCTGAACCATATTCCTCGTGGGATCAACCCCAACCTATAAGTTGGGTTCTTTAATTTACAACGATCGCTTATAATTCTTTAGGGAAGTTTAATTTAAGCGTATAAACTATAGGTGACCATCCACGGACCACGAGGACGGACCGTGGATCACCCTATGGTCCGTGGGTGGCAACCGTGGGTTGCACCTGCAACTTTTGGAAATCTGATGGTTTGGTCTATTTTCAGATACGGGGTGTTACATTGTCGCCCCCTTGGGAACATTCATCCTCAAAGGAAGTCTAAACTAGTTGGATAGGGAGAGAAAGATCTACAAACCCTACCACAATTTACTAGAACCTGATTTCTCACATAACTAAGTTCCAAGGCCATGCAAATACTCTGAAAATGCAAGTACAAACTGAAGGAACATATACTAAGACTGAATTTGCGAATTAATGACTGAAATGATGAAGAGGAACTATTACCTCAAGCTGGAATGGAATCGGAAGGAAAGAGATGAGGATACTTAGCCTTCATGGCTGCTTTTACTTCCCAAGTAGCTCCCTCTATGGACTGACTCCTCCACAAAATCTTAACTTTTGTTTCTCAACCTTCGAACCTGACTATCAAGAATCTAAACTGGTACATCCTCATAAGTGAGGCTATACTTCATAACCACACTCTCTAAAGGTACTATAGATGCTAGATCACCTACACACTTCTTCAAAAGCGAAATGTGAAAAACCGGATACATTGTTGCTAGTTATGTTGGAACCTCGAACTCATAAGCAACTTTACCAACTCTTTTCAAGATCTTGTAAGGGCCTACATATCTAGGATTGATCTTCCGTTTCTTTCCAAAGCTCATCACCCCTTCATGGGTGACACTTTCAGGAAAACCCAATCATCAACTTGGAACTCTCATTCCCTTCTCCTTAAATCGCATAGGACTTCTGGAGACTCTAGTTGTCTTAAGTCTATCTCTAATGAGTTGCACCTTCTCCATTGCATCATGAACTGAATATAGCCCTATCAAGGTTGCTTCACTTACTTCAAACCAACTAACTGTAGATCTATATCTACGCCCATACAATGCCTTATAAGGGGCCATCTGAATGCTGGAATGGTAGCTATTATTGTAGGCAAACTCTAAAAGAGGAAGGTGATCATCCCAACTACCCTTGAAATTGATCACGCACGCTCTCAACATGTCCTCTAAGGTCTTAATGGTACGCTTTTCCTGACCATCCGTCTGTGAATGAAATGTTGTGCTAAGATTAACTTGAGTACCAAGACCTTTCTTAAATGACTTCCAGAAATGAGAGGTAAACTGAGGACCTCTATCTGAGATGATAAAAAAAGGAACCCCATGCAACCTGACTATCTCATTAATGTAAATCTTGGCGTAGTCCTCTGCCAAATTTGTACTCTTGACAGCCAAAAAATGCGTAGACTTAGTAACTCTTTCAGCAATAACCCAAATGTAGTCATGTTGTCTACGAGTACGAGGTAAACATGTAATGAAGTCCATGTTAATCAGTTCCCACTTCCATGTAGGAATAATGATCTCTTGGGTTATACCTCCTGGTTTCTAATGTTCTACCTTCACTTGCTGGCAATTAGGGCACTTAACCACAAAATCCGCTATATCCCTTTTCATACCATTCTACCAAAAGACTTCCCACAGATCACGGTACATCTTAGTGGTGCCTGGTTGAATAGAATATCTGGAATTAGGGGATGTGCAAGAATTTGTTGTCTCAATTCACCAACTTTAGGAATGCATAATCGACCCTGATAGCGAAGCACACCATCTCCCCCTTGAGAGAATACCTCAACATTATGTTGATAGACTGCACTCTTTAGTTGAAGCAATATCGAATCACTGTCTTGATTTTCCTTAACCTCCGCTACCAATGAAGATTCTGCCCCATTCTGAATTGTTACACCACCATCTGATATGCTCATAAGGTGAACTCTCAAGCCAGCAAGCCTATGAACATCCTTTCCTGGTTCTTTTATTTCTTCCTCAATATGTGCTACACTACCCATAGATAGTCTACTAAGAGCATATGCTACTACATTGGCCTTACCAGGATGGTAAGGCACACTCATATCATAATCTTTTAGGAACTCAAGCCTTCTCCTTTGGCGAAGATTCAACTATTTCTGGATGAAAACATACTGAAGGCTCTTATGGTCTGTGAACACATCTGCATGACCACCATACAAGTAATGTCTCCAAATCTTAAGTGCAAACACCACTACTACAAGATCGAGGTCATGAGTTGGATAATTCTTCTCATGCACCTTAAGCTGTCTAGAAGCATAAGCTATAACCATACCTCACTGCATTAACACACAACCTAGGCCAGCTCTGGATGCATCACAGTAGATAACATTGATGTTCGAACCCTCTGGTAGAGTCAAAATGGGAGTTGTAGTCAACCTAGTTTTCAGTTCTGCGAAGATCCTCTCACAATCATCTTCCCACTGAAACTTAAGCTTTTTCTGAGTCAACTTAGTCAATGGAGAGGCTATCGATGAAAATACTTCCATGAACCTTCTATAATAGCCAGCCAAACCTAAGAAGCTTCGGATATTTGTGAGAGAGGTAGGTCTGGGTCATTGTTTCATTGCTTCTGTTATCTAGGAATCCACTTGGATCCCTTCACTAGACACAATATGTCCAAGGAAAGAAACAGATTGCAACCAAAACTCACATTTGCTAAACTTATCGAATAACGTGCGATCTTTGAGAGTTTGCAGGAGAACACTCAAATGATTCTCATGGTCTTCCTTATTGATAGAGTAAATGAGGATATCATCAATAAAGACAATAACGAACAAGTCCAACTACATCTTGAACACTCTGTTCATCAAGTCCATGAAATCTATAAGATCATTAGTTAGTCCAAATGACATAACTACAAATTCATAGTGACCATACCGAGATCTGAAACTGTCTCTGACTTTAAGCTGATGATAACCGAATCTGAGGAATATCTTTGAGTAATGACTAGCACCCTGAAGTTGGTCAAACAAGTCATCGATCCTAGGGGAAATACTGGGTCTGATGAAGCCCTTATCTAGAAGGTATTTAAACTGTTCTTTCAATTCCTTAAGCTCACTCGAGCCATTCTGTAAGGATGAATCGAAATAGGCTGGGTATCTGGAAGGAGATCAATTCCAAAGTCGATTTCCCTTTCTAGGGAACTCCAGGAAGATGTTCTAGAAATACTTTTGGGAACTCATTAACTACAGGAACTAACTCAAGAGTTGGGGTTTCAGAGATTGAATCTTTAACGCGAACTAGATGATAGAGATAACCCTTAGAAATCATCTTTCTGGCCTTAAGGTAAGAGATGAATCGACCCATAGGCGCTAAGCTACTACCCTTCTATTCTAAGATTGGTTCGTCTGGAAACTGAAAATGAACAATCCTAGTTCTACAATCGACTGAGGCATAACAGGAATATAACCAATCCATGCCTAGAATGATATCGAAATTTACCATTTCTAACTCTACAAGATCTATTAAGGTGACTTTATGAGAGACTGTGATAGGGCAAATTATGTATACCCATCTAGCTATAATGGGTCACCGATTGGAGTAGAGACCGAGAAGGGTTTTGAGAGAGTTTCTGGACTAACATTGAAGTTGACTGCTATTGCGGAGTTACAAAAGAAAGAGTAGCCCCTGGATCTAACAAAGCATAAATATCTAAGTTAAAACCTCATAACGTACCAGTGACTAGATCAGGAGAATCTTCCCGATCCTGGTGAGCTTGAAGAGCATATAACCTTTTTTGGTATTTTCCGCCACCTGTATAAGATGAGTTACCCTGCTGAGTCGGGCAACCTGCTGGTGCTGCTGAAGTTGTAGATTGAGCTCTACTATTATTGCCTCTTTGACCCTATTTAGCAGAAGGACAATCTCTCAACCTGTGACCAGACTGACCACACCCAAAGAATCTTTCCTTTCCTGCAAGACACTCGCGTGAATGGTTCTTACCACACTTTGGAAAAGTTGGGTAGGTTCTGGTGCCTGAAACACTCCCATGAGACATAGAGCATGATGCCCTACGTGTGTGATCATTTTAGAACTTGGAGGATGGAACACTAGTTGATGAAGGTTCTGGAGCTGAAGACTTTTGCTGAAACTGCGAGCGATTTCTACCACCAGATTTCTGTTAAGAATACTCATAGTTGCCCATTCTAACCTTTTTTTTTATCCTTAGCCTGTTCTCTAAGCTTATATCCATCAACCTACTGAGCATGAGTCATGAGCCTTTCTGTTCATATTTTCCAGCAACATAGCATTCCTACACTCTATTTTTACAAAGTCGGATACCCCATATAAAAACTTGTTCATTTGAACCCTGTAATCGGCAACCATGTCAGGAGCATACCTGGAGATTTGGGTGAACTTGAGTCGATACTCTTGGACTGTCATGTCTAAAATTCATGAACTCCTTATCATTTACCTCCCTCAACTCTCTTGGGAAGAACCTGTCCAGAAATGTCTCACTAAAGCATTCTGAAGTGATAGGTGGTGCATCTGTACCCCTGTTCTCTTTCCATTGAGTATAGCAGATGTGACCTACACCCTTAAGCTGATAGGATGCCAACTCTACCCTATCATTCACAATCACTTGCATCACTTCAAAGATCTTTTTGACCTCATCTATGAAGTTTTGGGGATCCTCACCAATTGTGATCCTAAGAACTCTGGTGGATTCATCCTAACAAAATCTCAAACCTTAGCTGCCACTAATCCTCCACTAGCATTTACAGGAACTGGAATCTGCTGGTTGTTCTGGTTAGTCGAACTCTAAGCCAAAAGCTGAATGGCATTTCGAAACTCAGCATTCGAAACTTCCTGATTTGGGACTAGAGGAGTTGCGTTAGTGTTTTGGGCAGTCACATTCCTTTCATAAGCTCTACTAGGAGGCATGATCTGTAAGCGCATAACGTCGAGTTAGAAACTAGGAATTAGATCATACCTTACGCACGATAAGAGTAACAAAAAAATGAAGGCTTTCCTAAAACACGTTGCAGCCTCCTTCTCATTAGATGTGGTGCACTTCACACCCATGAAAATGACTCTACTTAGTGCGGCTTTTCAGACATCCTAGGACTCTTAAGCCTAATTCTCTGATACCAAGTTTGTCGAGCCCCCAGGATGCGAACACGAGACCCAGGGTCACGAGTGACCCCAAGCTAACCTTGCTGGCATATCATTAGCATACTAAATAAACTAAAGTAAAGAAATATTGTGCGGAATTAAATCATCATAAACACTAAAAGGATGGTGAATACCCATAATCTATCTTAATATATAAAAACTGGGACTTTAACAACAACTGAAAAGTCAAACTCAAATGCTAAAGTTGAATCTTACTATGTCTAAAATAAGCCTCTAACTGACTAGAAGTGTTGGGACATGCCCCAGTTAAATCTAGCAAAAACTCAAACTAAGACTAAAAGTAGAAAGGAAACATGTATGTCATCCTCGGAGAATGAGGACTAACCACAGATGTTGCTAAGCTGAAGATCAGGAACTGATCAATGTGTGATTAGGAAGCTGAGGTCCTGAACCTACATCACGAGAAGATGTAGCACAGAGTATGCGTCAGTACTTGAAAGGTACTAAACATGCAGAATAGAGTAAAGCTGAACAATAATCATAACTGAACCAAAGTATATATTTGAGTAGTGATAACATATAAGTATGATACTATACTGATAATATTGAACATGAACTAACTAAATGCAATGACCAAGTCTATAACATGTTGAGACTGAAATCTGACTGTAACTGATGACATGGTCAATGCAATAGAATCTGACTGGATTGTGGGAGCTACTAATAACCGACATAAAACTACATGACCTAAATGTGGAGTCTAATGTATACACTCCATCGAGAGGACCCAATAAACCTTGCTAGAGGTATAGAGGCATGACTGGCGTGATCACTAAGTATAATGCCCACAGAAGGGACTTACCTACCGAGCACGTAGTTCTGGGACTCTGAGGGTGACTGACCCTAGTCCACTCGGTATTAAGCTACTCCCAATTAATTATGTAATTAACAATTTATGACTGAATTTATGTAATACTGGATAGCTCAAAATGTTGATATGCAATCTGAGAATGCAACATTAATATATATGTAAAATGAAACATTCAAAAACTGAGGCATTTATGTATATCTGAAATAACTGATCTAGCATGTATAATTCATGAACTAAAAGAACTACACAACTAGGGTTCTGAATTTATTAAAGAATATACACAAAAGAGTACTAAATTCCTGACAATCTAATTTGGATCATTCTAACAGCTAAACCCCAACAATTTCTAACATTCAAGAAACCTTAGGTCTAGATAATATTAAGGTAATCAAGATTCTGACTGAAATATAGGGACCTAGTGGACGAAAGGAATCCACTAGTGAAATCCCACATACCTTGTGATGAAATTCACAGAGAAATCTTTCAATTTCGGGGTTGGAACTAATGAAAACTTGTTGCGCGAGAACTAGGGTTTGGTCGACTTTCTCCTCTATTTTGCTCTAGTTTGATGATTGTTTGGTGAATAACTGATTAGAGTAAGTTCTAATTAGTTTACTAGGCTAAAACTGACCAACATCACGTAGTGTAAGGGTTAAATGACGTAGGTTAGGGGTCCAACGCATAAGGAAAAGACCAAACAACCCCTGACTTAAAATCTGCTGAAGCCACCTACGGAGTGATCGACAGTCCATCGACTGATCCACGATCCATCCTCGCAGTCCATCGATCGACTTAGAGTATGGGTTCAGGGGGGTCCTGAGGGTCTCGACCTACGGACTGATAGACGATCCGTGGACTGGTCCACGATCCGTCCTGTCAGTCCGTCGATCGACTTCAAAGGATGGGTTCTGGGGAGCTACAGGTGGCCATCCACGGACCACCAGGATGGACTGTGGGTCACTCTACGGTCCGTGGGTGGCAACTGTGGCTTACACCTGCAACTTCTAGAAATCTGCTTGTTCGGTCTATTTTCGGATACGAGGTGTTACACATAATTTCAAAAATCAGTAAGTCAAGTGATCTAGGTGGTACGACTCCCATGAACACCAATTTAGAATAAAAATTGAGTAAAGTAGTATCTGATCATTAATGATAAATATGCCAATGCATGGGCCGGGATGGTACCAAAAAATCCATCAGAATGAGAATACAATGCAATGCCTTCCATCACCAGCATTCAAACAAAGCTCTACAAAGCAAATAATTATACAACTATTGAAACCACTCTACCAAAGCAGAGAGTACTAACCTGGGATCTAATTGGTCCTTGCACATGGCCTCAGTCCCAACAATACAACCATATGCTCAATAAGGATACAACATGCCCACCGCTACTAAACAACCCAAACAGATCAAGAAGATATTTCAAATCAATAAAGGGAGAGAAAATTCAAAGGACGACGCCCTTCCCAAATCACATCGCTCCAGTCTTATACTAAGCACAACTAGAACCAACCCACTGCTACCAAGGTCACACGCATCAACACAAGAAGAACGCCTACAATCAAGACCTACAAGGGAAAAATCATAACTACGAGGCAATAAAACACAACCTAAGGAATCTATTGTCCAACCTAGTCTAAGGCTACAATGAATCAATTATAATAAGTATAAACAAGATCATCTACTTCACAAGCGCATCCACGATCTAAACTATGGATACTAACACTCACAATTAGCCCAAGGCTTCTACAGAATCATGCAATGATGGAATAACTTGAGGGAAGTTAAATAATAGGAAAATACCATCCAAAAATTACATCAAATCTATACTATTCATTATCTAAAAAGCTCAATCAAGAAAGTATACCGAAGCCTACCGCAAAGCCAAAACGATTGCCCGAATCCATCACACACTAGATATCCACATTTGAAACACTTACGAAAACCACCAAACTATAAAATTATCAATCACAACGTCATTGCAGATGTTTTCACACTAAAATCAAACCAACTGGAAATGGACCCCAAATTGAGTCAAACAAGAATGTGGGACCCACACCAGGAATTTTGAAATTGACTTTATCAAAAGGTCTAAACTATGCCTCGAACTTCTGTTCCAAAATTGAACAAAACTGAGGAACGAAAATAGCCACAACAAAAACAATAAGAAAACAAAGCAAAGGCAGCAGCTTCAACCTCAAATTCACCTCAAACTAAGGGTCCACAACAACTTCTAATCACCAACCCGAGTACCCATACTCCCAACCATCACACAAAACCTTGAATCAATCAAATCAGAGCTCGAATGATTGAGAAATAGCCTCTTGAAAATGATGGCCAAAAGCTGAAATTTTTGGATATAAAACCTGATATTGATCGCTAAAAGTAGAACTCTAGTCTCTAAAAGTCTAATATCTGGTTGCTAAAATTTTGTACAAGATTTCAGCACTTTAGTTGGTTTTCTCCAACTCCGAATTATCTGATGAGGTGTCCGGTATTGATTCAGATCCCCGTGCGCGCCAATAACATATACTAACCCATCAAATTTATCATTTCAGACTCAACAAAACCATCGAACTCCCGTCCGAAGTCATTTCTCTAAAAAGTCGCTCCGACACCCAAGTTTCATTTTAAGCTAAAGAACCACATAAAGACACAAAATGAGACTAGAAGCCTAGAAAACCACTCAAAAGGACATTCTAGACAAAACTCAACATTCCAGATCTAACCACGCTGACATAATTCTCATCCGAGCACATTTACCAAGAATGCTGACCAAAGTGAATCCTTGGCTTAAGCTTTAAAGTCAAAATGCCTAATGGTACAAACTCACACTAGAAATCTCGAAGCCCAAAACAACTATTTCCTAGCCTAAAAATGGTCCTTCTTAGTTGATTAAACAGTAAAAATTGCATTCTGAGGTTTTCTTCCTAATCTTTTGGCTAAAGTAAATTGTTCAAGTTCACGGGCTCTAAAATATAGAAACTTTCACAAAATCCAAATGAACGATCCGGTGACCCAAATGTCAGTCCCACCAAGCCATAAATGAAATGTGGTCGCTACAGGAAAGTCCTAAATGCTGAAAAGATAGGAATACAAAGAAAATGACTTGGACTTTAAACTATGTTCAGCCCAAAAAAAGAAATCATATGTTTATGAGTTCATCATAATCTTTGAAATATTGTGGTATACATAGTTGAAAGAAAAAGAAAATTTGTGATGAAGTAAAAAATAACTTTATTGCTTAAATATCTTAGGAGTTTGATACATAAATGAATGGAAAAAAGGGTTACATGAAGATGACTATACATCTTCATCTAGAAAACACTAAATTATGAAAATGATTAGAATTCTAAGTCTTGTTATTGAGTTGTCTTGAGTGCTCTATCTGATTTTGCAAATGATGGTTGAAGGTTCTGCGAGAGAAGTCGCATTTCTTGAAATAAAAGAGATGCTACAATCACCTTAATAATTGTGTATGATGAGCTTCTAGAAACATAAAAAATCAAGTATAAGTGATTCTTGGGAAAGGAGTACATTCAGTTTGATCAACTAGAACAACTTTCCTTCATATGAAGATAATGTTTGTTTCTCGTAGCTTAAAACTTCAATACATCTGCATCTGGTGTTCCATCTTTATCTGATATCGAGACCCTTTGACCTCCCTTTCAAGCCTAAAAAACAACCCAGAAGAAAAGAAAAGTTTTGTGATGCGTGATAGCTAAATGGAAGACTCTAACGTCAATTATAATATTTTATTTTGGACTTAAGTTTCTCATATGTTTTAGGTGGGGAAGATTCACATACAATTCCTCAAACAGTTCACAATTTGGATGCTCCTAGCTTTAAATATGAATATTTATATGTGACTGCGCTAATCTGGAAATAATGCATAACAGACGTCTGGGTCAACTTCAAAGAGTTATATGTATCACAAAAAGTCCCATGTCATGATTTTTACACATGTAGTAGTTCATTGAGTCTTCTTTCCAATGGAACAAAAAACTCATGATTCGATAATCCTATTTTGAGTTATGAATTTTCTACTATAGATGCACAAGTTTGAAGAGTTGAGCAAGGCAGAATTGTGGGTTGACTTTGAAGTAACATCTGGAAAAGTTCATAAAGTCCTTGGTAGTTATTTTTACAAATGTTATAGTTTTCTCAGTCGTCTTTTTAACAGAATAATAAACTCATGATTTCAACTGTCATACTTTGACTTATGAATTTTCTACCACAGACGCACGAAGCTGAAGAGCCGAGTAAGAAAGAATTGTGAGCTTACTTCAGAGCATTATCTGCATCAACCCATAAAGTATTTTGTCGTGATTTTATACATATGTTAGATCTTTTATTCATCTTTCCAACCGGCCAAGAATCTCATGATTTCGACATTATTATTCCTAGTTATGATTTTTCTACCACACTCGCGCAAAGCCGCAAAATAGACAACAAATTTCAAAATAAACTTCAGATTCTAATTCTGAACAATCTGAAAGGAATTTGATATATTGCAGGAGGATGAGTTCTATTCCTATTGGATAGAGCATCATGTAATTCCGTTACTCCTATATTAGAAATTAAATATACTCGTGAAGGTGTGTAAAGTTAGAATTCACTAAGTGTAAGGGATGAAACGCTCCATGTACTTTTTCTATTAATAAGTAAGAAGATTGCTCCAACATATTCTCTAAATTGAAAGGAAGAGGTCAATCAACGTCGAAGCTTGAACCATGAGATTATATGTAATCTATCTCATTGAAGTTTGAGACGCTACACCAAGGGTTTCTCTCTCCAAGCTCACACCTTGTGCTTTCTCACCAAGAATGGAAACATGTCATCCAAATGTTTCTCTTGTGGATCCTGTTAATGCTCAAATAAATCTTCAAAACTAATCAAAAGAGTAAGCAATCATAGTTAGTAAACACCCAACAAAGAGTCGGGGTCGAATCCTACAGATAATGGTATATCTTAGAGAATTCCTATCAAGAAATTTGGACTTTAAATTTGCTCATGTCCAATAGGAAGAACAATTGGGTTGATGATTTCACCAATTTAATATAAAGTTTTGGTTATCAATAATTGCAATTAAACTAAATTTCAAATATATCAAGAGTTAACAAGCAATCTAGGGGAGTAGGGATTGGAAATCGATGTCACCTAAGGGTAATTGTGCTGCTCTATAGTGATGAGAATGCATGAATAGGCTAATTAATCTTAATTAATGCTAATAATCTTTCGATCTCAAAACATCTACGCGTAGAATCTTCTTTCGGTCTAAGTTAAATGTCAATCTAAGCAGCCTAATGCCTCCTTACTCTATTCTCTCTTACAAGAACAAGGCAAATAGATCGATCTGTAACCTATTTTTTTCAATAAAGTTATAGATATCAAACCTAAATTGCTAGTATCAAACTAATTACCCACTCCAATAAATCTCTTCCAAGTGTCAATCGAAGAACGGAAGTAGGAATTGTAACACCTCGGAGATCTAGTAGACTAAACTAGGCCTAAGTGAGAGGACTAGGGTCAAGGAAAAGGTCTAAGGCTAAGGAAGAAGGCTATGGCAGCCCACTCCTCCTTTGACATTGCCCTACCTTCAATGACCATTACCACAGACAGTGGTGACGACCACGGCCCGTGGTGTGACTCATGGTGGGCTAGGCAGTAGCTACGTCCAGGCTTCCCAAGAAAGCCTCCTCCACATGAAGGCCTTGAAGGCTCATGGTTGCCACCATGGATCTTGGGGCCACTCGTGGAGGTGTGGCAGTGTACCTCCAAGTCTACTCAAAAGAGAACCCTCCCCATAAGCCCTTGGACGACTCGTGAAGGCCACCACGGCCGTGGGAGGTGTTGTGGTCCTAAGATAGGATGAGGGGAGAGAAGGGGTGGCACCCTAGCCACTGGTCCAATGACCACAGAGGGCACCATGACTCATGGTGAGGACCACGGCTCGTGGGACCTCACGTGGTCATGAGACAGACCACTGTAAGTTAAGGGTTAAATGGTGTTTCTGGTTTTAATTAGATCAAAGCCATGTAGTTTCGCCTAATCCTAGGACCCCTATATAAGTCATTTCAACCCTTAAAACTTACCATTAAAGTCATTGTTCTTAAAACCCAAAAGAAATCCCAAAGTCCTCCTCTCAAATATTTCTCTCTCTAGAACTTGAAGAAGAATAAAGAATATGAAGCTAGGATCAAGGTCAAGTCTCCATTCCTCAAGCGTTTGTGGGCTTTGTAATCAATGTATGATGTATTTTCATCCATGGATTTCTTCCAGCCATGGATTTTCTAAGTTTTCCCCAATTGAGAAGATAAAATTCCCAATTTGAGTTAGGGTTTCTTCCAATATTGTGGGTATTGATGAATGTTGATCCAATTGAGTGTATTATGATCGTTATGCTTGAATTGAGTAGATTCAATAATTTTAGGATGAAATTACATGTACCCATACCTAACCCATGTATAGAAATATGAAATTGATGTAAATGGGTTTTATGCTACAAAAGGAGAATTGGTGGGTTTAGATGTATTCAATCTAGGATTGATGAGATACATTAGAATTGAGGTTTATATGGTTAATCATGATTAGATTTCTTTGAGATTAAATCTTATGGTATGAACATGATGTGGAATTGCTTGAGATTGAGCATATATAATGACTATGAGATATAGGGCTTTGAGAGTAAAGCTTATGTTGTCAATTGTTGACTATTGATGTAATTGCTGTGGAAGGGAGAGTTACCACATGAATTGCTTATCATTATGCATGTGAAAGGTTTGCTCACATTTAATGATTCTAGGTTGAAAGGATTGCTCACCTAAAATGAATCTAATGCTAATGATTAAGAAATTGATAAGACTAGAGGCGATTACCCACGAACTCTAAATGAGATGGATATGAGGCAACTACCCGTATTCCATGAAGTAGAACAAAGAGGAAATTACCCTTATTCCTTCAAGTTGAACAAGAGGTGAAGAATCCCTATGTTCTTATGATATGATTGGACAAGATGCGAGTACACATGATCCTTATAAAATGACAAGATGTGAATAGCCATATCACATGTTGTTGGACAAGAGGTGAATACCCATGATACATATGTTAAGTTGGACAAGATGTGAGTACCCATGATCTATATGTAAGTTGGACTAGAGGTGAGTACCCATGATTCATATAAGGACTAGAGGCGACTACCCATGTTCCTTTATAGTAAGGCAAAGAGGCAATTCCCCATGTCTACACAACATAAGCTAGATTATGAATGATGAATGATAAGCTTGGATTGTTGCTTGAGTTGCCTTCTATGATATGCTTGACTAGATGTGGATGACCCAAGTCTTGACTAAGGATAAGTTGAGGTTACTTCAAGAAGTACTCCTCCTATGTTACGATGATTGATATGCATTAATTATTCTTATGACTTATGTTATTATCTCGTATGCTTATGTTTGCTATCATATTTAGTACATGTTTGTACTAACTCATACTCTTGCCTACATTTGTTATCCAAATGTAGGGTATGACGGTATCGACTCTCATCCCCATGGCTAGGAAGTATTCGAGGATATGGACACCACTTCTCTTATGTTCTTTCATTTCATGTTTTGAACACTATTGTATGGGATGTATCCAAAGATATTCATGTTTTAGATGGTTTGAGACAAAGTGTAATAGACTTCCGCTTTTTGATATAAAACTTTAATATTATTGAAAAAAAATTAAATTTCCACTCATTTATATTATCTTATGTTATGAAAGCTAAGTGGATTATATGAGGCCTCTCGGGGTCTTGTATGCCATGTTACATCTAGGGGGTGCCCCAGGGTTGTGTAAAACATGGTAATCAGAGCACAAGGTTTAGAATGATTCTAGGATATCTCAAAACCTTATGTAGTAGAGTTTTTTTCATAAGTGTGAAGCGTGCCACATCTTATGAATGAGAATTTATTAGATGCTTAGGAAACTTCACTTCTTCATTTCTCTAAGTCATGCCATAGTGTTAAACTCTATCAGGTCCTTCTCCTAATCCTTACTCGATGGTTTAGAGGATATGACTTCTAGAAGTGATTTTTCAAGAAGGACCGAGGGAGAAGATATTAATCAAGGATCTCCTCCTCAAACTCTTCAAGCTCCGATTGACTCTTTGGCCGACCAAGTGACTAATGCAGAATTTTAGAACGGCTTTTCAAGTGTTTGCTCAAGTTGTGACAGCCCAAGCCAGTAGGGAGGTTGTGAACCCCGTGAACCCAAATGTGGGTACGGCGGCATCAAGAGTAAGGGACTTCACTAGGATGAATCCTCCAGAATTTTATGGATCTAAGGTTGAGAAATATCCTCAACAATATATTGATGAGATCTATAAGGTGTTGGCTATCATGGAAGTGAGAAAAAAAGGAGGAATTTGGCCGCTTACCAACATAAGGGGGTTGCTCAAATTTGGTTGAACCAATGAAAAGAGGCAAGATCTATAGATGTGAGTCCCTTGGAATTGGAGAGGTTCAAGTCCGCTTTTATTGATAGATTCTTTCCCCTTAAGATGAGGGGATAAAGTGCTTGAGTTCATTCATCTTCGACAAGGAAATATGAATGTGAAGGTGTAATACCCCAGAAAATAGTAAGTTAAACTAGAGAGTTCTAGAGCATTGCATGAGAGTTTTAGAGTTGGATATGAGGGTTAAGCTCATAAAATGACTTTTTGTACTTAGAATGAGGGTTATAGGGGTTAAACGTCAAGGTACGACTCCCCAATGACCAACCAAGGGTCCTTGAGGAGGACCCTAACAATTCACCCCAAAACTGCCCAAAAAGGGCAACCTACGGATGGCACCTACCGCCAGTAGGTGGACCCATGGCCCGTGGATGGGTGGCGTGGGTCAAGAGACAAGTTGAGGAGCTGCAGACCCCAACCCACGAGTGGCCAGTATGGTCCATGGGTCCATTCATGCTCCGTGGGTGGGGGTCATGGATGGGGTCTGCAATGCTGCCTCAAAGTCGGCCAAGGCTAAGGACTTTTAGGAATTTTCCTTTTTAGTTATTATTTAGTGGAGTCGTTTTGTATAGTATTAATTCACCTATTTAAGTGTTTTTAAGTCATTAACCACCTCATAACTCCTAAGACCCAAGTGTTTTTAAGTCATTAACCACCTCATAACTCCTAAGACCCCAACTCATAACAAACTTTCCCCTATATAATTCTCTCCATAAAACTCCATAGAAGAAGAAGAAGAAGAAGAAGAAGAAGAAGAAGAAGAAGAAGAAGAAGAAGGTGAAGTCTAGGTTTCAAGGGGCTGCATTTTCTCCTCAATTTCATGGTGAATCTTCATAAGGTATGTTATCTTAATCATCTATGGGTTATTCCACCCATAGAGGCCCCTTGAATTCCCCCAAATTGGGAAGAAAAACCCCAACCTAGCTAGGGTTTCTTCCTACATTGTGGGTAATGTTGAAGTATGACTCCAATCAAGTGGATAATACTTAATTGTGATTGATTTAGTATTGAATTATGATATTATGATGAATTTATGTGATTTACATGGTTAATCCTAGTCTAATTGATAGAATTGATATTATGTGGGTTTATGCCATGAAAGGTGAATTTGATGATTCATAGGTGATCTTATAGAATTAATATCATGTGTAGCAATTGTTCAAGATTAGGAAAATCTAGACGTGAATTGATTTAGAATAATGTGAATATGATGGATCATGACTAGTAAAGTTGAAGTTGAACCTTTATGATGAATTATGACTAGAATTACCTACTAATGAAGAATGTGACTAGAATACATCGAAATATAGGTATAATGATGATAGTAAGAAGTAGAGCTTTGAGAGTAAGGCTTGTTGTCATAAATGTTAGGGCTTTGAGAGTAAAAGGTAATATAATGTGATCTTGTGGTGTATTGTTGAAAGCATATTCTCACTTACACACTTAGACATAAATATTCTAGGAGATACAAGGTTCTCTCACATAGAATGATGCTAGGTTGATAAGCTTAATCACCTAAACTAAATCAAAGCATGTTAGACTAGAATAGCTTGAAGTTGTGATATATGTTCCCTTCATGTATAGCTTGACTTGGTAAGACAAGACCAAGATTGATAGCTTAGGATTGAGGATCCATACTCCCCTAAGGGTAGCTTGACTTAGCATTGTAATATGCACTTCAGTGTAGCTTAAGTTAAGGATAGTCATGGTAGCCTAGTATTGAGGACCTATACTCTCCTAAGGGTAGCTTGAACTAGCATTTTTAGGATGCCTTCAGGATAGCATGACTTGGTTTGGACAAAACCATTTCATGGTAGCTTAGGATTGAGGACATATACTCTCATAAGGTTAGCTTAGGATTGAGGAATCATACTCTCCTAAGGGCAGCTTACATTAGCATCTTAGTGTGCTTTTAAGGGTAGCATGACTTAGTTGGTCTAAGACTATTTCATGGTAGCTAAGATGGAACACTTGTAGCCTTCCTAGAATAGCTTTGACTTGCATGATAGTATGCCTTCCAAGGTAGTTAGTTTAGCTTAACATAGTTATATTAGAAGGATAACTAGTTTGGTCTAGACTAATAGGGTGTTATTCCTTGGTAGCCTTGAATTCAAAAATAGAATTCATTCATGTGTTGTGACTTGCCTATTACTAAATAGAGAAGTACCTTAAATGACTAATGGAAAATAGAAAGGAGGGATTAATCCCCAACTAGTGAGCATTCCTGATAGCCTAAAAATAGAAAGGAGGGGCTAATCCCCAACTAGTGAGCATTCATGATAGCCTAAGGTGGTACTTAGTATGAGTACCACTATGGGATGCTATTCATACATTGCACAAGTATGACTTGAAGCTACTTATGAAGTGTTATCTTATATAGTGTAGACTTAGCTTAGGTTGTTGCTATAGTTGCCTTCCAAGATATGATTGACTAAAGGTGATAATTCCCTTTCCTATACGAAGTAAACTAAAGAATGAGACCAAGTGAATTGTAGATATGCATATGGTGACTTCAAGGTTATGTTTAGCTTGGATGGTATTATGGGATGCTATTCATGCAATACACAAGTATAATTCGAGGTTACTTAGAAGTATAGTGCTCTAATTATATGAAAGCCTAAATCTTGAATATGCATATAGACTACGATTAAGATGACCAAATGGGGATACTCAGCTTGGATGGTATTATGGGATGCTATTCATGCATTGCACAAGTATACTTTGAGGTTACTTGAGAGTAGTCCTATTATGGTACAAATGACTAAGAGTTGAATAATGCTTATATGATGCTTATGTTGGAGACTTTGCTTATTATTAGGATATTGTCTCTTATGTTTATAATTGATGTTTCATGAAGTATTTCATATGATTTTTTATTATGTCTTATATTGACTAACCCTTATATTATTCTCTTATGGTGTTATGCTTGCTAACATATTTAGTACATTTTGTACTAACGCATACTTTGCCTACATTCTCATCAGATATAGGGTTTGGAGACTTGAGATCTATTCTTGGAGATCGGTTTCTAAGGAGAAAAGGAGTTGAAGATTTTGGTGAGTCCTCATTTCTTCGAGGTCAAAACCCATTATTTCATTTATGTCTTTTTTCATGTTTTGAGACTATTGTATGGGCTATGTCCCAAGAGTTTTATTCAAAGTTCTTTTAGATGGTTTAGGACAAAAGTGAAGTAAAGACTTCCGCTTGCTTTTATAAAAGACTTCGATTGTATGGATAAAAGTTTTTAAAATATTCATACTTTTCTATTATCTTATGTTATGATATGCTAAGGACTTGTATGAGACCCCTTCGGGGTCAAGTACGCCATGTTACATCTAGGGTGTACCCTTGGGTCGTGACAGAAGGAATATGCCTTGAGATTCACTCAATTGTCTAAGTATGCTCCTTCTATAGTTGCCACTCTAGGGCAAGGATGAGCGAGTTCGTGTTGGGTGTGTCCGAATTGGTTGTAAAAGAGTATCGTACGGCTATGCTTATCCATGACATGGACATTTTTCATCTAATGGTCCACGCCCAACAAATTGAAGAGGAAAAACTCAAATAAAGGTGTAGAGAAACAAAGAGGGAAAGAACGGATTATGGTAACTATTCATACTCTAGGTCCGGTGGACGTGGTCGTTCAAGGTTTCGACAAAGGTTTTTCGAGAAAGGTTCTTCTAAGTCTCCTCCAAGGTCCAACAATGAAATGGTGTCTAAACCTAAGACTCAAGGAGGTGGTAATGGGCCTTCTATGCCTAATTATACTATGTGTGGAAGAAAACATGAGGGCAAATTTCTAGCGGGTTCCAATGCTTGCTTTGATTGTGGTAAGATGGATCACAAGATAAGGGATTGTCCTTCGGTTTCTAAGAATGAGGGATATAATCATCAACCCTATCCTTCATCCGGTCCAAGTGTTCCAAGTGCTAGTGCTCCTAAGCAAAATAGATTTTATGATCTTCAGACTCGAGGTGAACAAGAGGATTCTCCTAATGTGGTTACCGGTACGTAGTAAGTTTTGCAACTAGATGTATATGATTTACTTGATGAAGGTGCTACTTTGTCTTTTGTGACGCCATATGCGGCTATGAGATTTGATGTGTTTCCCGAAGTGTTGTTAGAACTTTTTTATGTCTCTACTCTTGTTGGTGATTCTATGTTGGGTGAGAGGGTATAAATAAAATATCCCGTCTCCTTATCCACTAGAGTTACTCTTGTTGACTTGGTAGAGTTTGACATGCTAGATTTTTATCTCATTCTTGGGATGGATTGGTTGCACTCTTGTTATTGATACGCTCAAATTACACCTCCCTAAAGAAGTGTAAGCGATCGTTATCAAGTAAAGAACCCAACTTGTAGGTTGGGGTCGATCCCACAAGGAAAATGGTTTAGACTTTACTTTAACCCACGAT
>JAJOOO010080475.1:0-10351 GCA_029582685.1 Solanum piurae
AGAAGAAATGACTAAAATTTGAGAAAATGAAAGTGTGAGAGAGAAAGTGTGATAATTAGGAAAGGGACCCACAAATAGTTATTTATATTTAATTTTTCATTTATAAAATCAAAATATAAGTAATTTCCTTAATTCTAACAATTATTTTCTATCAAAAGTATAAATAAAATTTGTAAAGTCGCAAAAAGTCTTTTAAGGAATAAATTAATAAAATTATCATTTTTATTTATAATTTTCTAAGAAACGTGTAAGGAAAGTAGATAAACAAAATATTTATTAAATTTCATCTAGCTTGAATTTCAGGAATAAAAAATATCATATAAATTGATAGAAATATTAAGTATTTATGTAGGTGTTTATGGATATTTTTCATACTTTTTATGAATAAAATTATTAAAGTATGAAAGTGCAAAATTTGAAATAATGGTTGAAAAAGAAATAAAAAAATAAAGAGTTAAAGAGGGGGAAAAAAGGTCATAAAGGATGAGAGAGAAAAAAGAGTTTGGGCCATTTATTGAAATGGGACCCAATTATCCATTTGTCAAAGAATATATGGAGCCTCATACAAATTTTGTCTTCCACATCATAGTTGTGCCTCATACAAAATAAAATTTTTCCATTTTGAGTGTTAAGACAAAGATAAGGGACAAATTTGGTCCTTTTCTCGAAAACATACAAGCAACTCTAAGATAGGAATTGAATTTATATATTCACGTGAACTCAAATTTTATTTTTTATTTTTTGATGAAAATAAATAAAATTAACATTTTTTTTTTTAAAAAAAAAAAACACTTTTATATTTCTACAAAATTCAGTTTAAAAAATTTCGATTAGATACACTCTTATATTAGTGATGACTATACTTGTTGCCACGCCATAGAAACACTAAAATGTCGCTTTACCGGCAGCTCCTCCGTAAAACCCCGGCGGCCCAAACCCTAAAACCCATTCTCCGATCAATTTCCACCGCCGTCGATTCCACATCTACCGCCGTACAATCGCATCACAATGATCACCAGCGGAACCATGAGTTCCGTTCACCGAGCGACTACCTGAATTCATGGACAGCACCTAAGGATCCTAAGGAGGCAGAGGCTAAACTAGCCCGTTTGCGCCGTGAATATGCGAAGAAAGTGAAGGAGGTGAGGAAAGAGTACATACAAGAAATGGAGCTTCAGAGGATTGAGAAGATGAGAAAAGATGAAGCTAAAAAAGAGGCTCAGAGGATTGCTAATGAGGAGCGCAAGGTTGCTAAAGCTGCTGAGAAGAAAGCGAAGGCGAAGGAAAGAGAGGCTGCTGAAGAGGAGTTCCGCAAAACTCTGGTATGTGACTAAAAAAATCAACTTTTTTGTCAGTTTTCGTACTTACATTGTTTTGATATTACTTGAGTATACCCATTTTGCTTATCCTAATATTGCGTTTGGTATGGATGGACACGGTTTGAACATTTTTTCATGTTTGGGTGGAATATGTGACATAGGTAGGGGGGGGGGGGGAACCTGCAAAACTCATGCTGAATCTCCCACTGCTTTGTCCGCTAGGCAACCGCCATATACTATAGGCCTAAATGGAGAAAAATAGATGTAAAGGATTCATATAGCCGGACGAACTAGGTCAGATTGAGGTGTAGTAGCAGGAGTTGTGAATTTTACTGCTTGAAGTAGCTACTAGGTGATGGTAGTTTTTCCTTAACAGATGATAATTGCCATCAGTGAGGAGTCTATGCAAGTATTAGAAGTTCTAGTTAGTTGGTTTAGGATGTATTGTAAATGAAAATGAATAAGGTAATGTACTAATAGTCAACATTTTCTGTATGATCACTCAATTGTTGGATATGGGCAGACTTAGGGCTTTCATTTACTTGTAATTGTGTTACTGAAAAGTGCCATGAGATACTTTCTTTTGAGGTTAAAGTATGAAGAAAGATCACATTGCTTAAAGAACCTAAAAGGCAGAGAATTAGAATCTGGACTTGTTCTTGCGGCTGATAAATACTGATAAGCAAAGTTGATTAATGCATTGGACGCGTCAAGTTCTAGGTATCCTGTGTTATGAGTTTTGATTATGCATGTAAGTCATAGAGTTGAAGAAAATATTAACAAAACAAGGGATGTGAAAGAGGTCTAAATGCCTGAAAATTCCATATAACATGTAGACAAGATTAAATATAAACTTATTATGCATGTGCTTCGTCGCTTAAAGCAAGGAGTGATGTGAATGGAGGGGCTATCTCTTCAGAACAATTTCTGGCTCAAATAATGAGATGTTTGTTCCTTGGATCTTAACTTTTGAGGAATTGGATAGTAGAGGCATAATTATATATTGGATTCTGATATAAGTTATTTTAATTCATATATATGTGGTATATTTAGTTTTCCATAAATTTGGCGCTTCACATAAGAATTAAGAAACATGTGTCTCACTTCACGATTAGTCCTTGGCTATCTTGAACCGGAAGTTGTAAATCATGTTATTCAGCACAAGTATTGAAACGGGATTCCTTTCTTCTTCTTCTTCTTCTTCTTTTTGACTTCTTTATACTACTTTTCTTTATTTAAAATCCAAACAAATCAAATGTTACTTCTGGCTCTCATGTTCATCCAATTTAGATTTAAACTGTACAATTCTCATAGCCACTCAAATGTAGTCATTCAATGGTTAGCAAGGGGGATTGTTTTCCTTCTAGCAAAGTGTTTTTCAAACGCCTAATATAACTTTTTGATGCATGGATGGTTTATGTAGAGCCTCTAACTCATGCATACATTCATAGTCATTCATAGTGCCTCCTCTTGAAGACAGATCCATGCACACGATGAGGTACATGTATTGGAACTTGTTTACTAAAACACTCCCCAAGTGAGGCGAAGTACCTAGGGCTCTGTGTCTTGTTTAAGACTTTAATGCACCTCAAGCATGTTTTTACGAACATTATTAGTAATCTTTTTTCCTCGATTTTTTAGAGGCGATACATACAGTTCAATTAGAAGGTTCAACTGTAAAGTAGGTGCAAGAGTGTAGTCTGTTACATCGTCGAGTATGTCTGAAATGCATATAGCTTTGCTTTCAAATATTCTCAATAAGTATAAATAACATATTCTGTGCTTCTTTAATTATTGTTTGCAGCTTAAAGAAAGACAGGAAAAGCTTGAATATTGGAGGATGAGGGAAAAGAACTTCTCGAAGAAGAAGAAAGAGAAAAATGATCTTCTACAACGGCAAAGTTCCATGTGGATTGATGAGAAAGAGTTGGAGAAAAAGACACTTGAGGCTATTGTTGACACTGTTCATCTTTGAATTGTTTTCTTTCTCAAACATTTTTGGTCGGAGTGTTGTGTTGTTAGTAGGAGGACTGTTTTGAATAAATTCGAACATGTGTAACTTGATTACTTGGATAGGATTCTCACCCTTCCTGCGGGGAACGTTTGAGAAAATTGACTCGTGTTCTTCAATAGCCAAATCTGGCAGAAAGTTTACTGTAAAACAGACTTGGGATGCCATCTTATGAACTCAGAATTGCCTCTTTCTCTTTCAGAGAATTATGTTTGTGAATCTTTACTTTCATGATATTGAACATCGATTAAAATCTTTGATTAATAAGCCATATGTTGTTGCTTTTAAGATTGGTAGGCCATAATGGGAGCTCACCTATTTAAGGGACTTGAGTTTTTCTCGTGAACGGGGAATTAAGTACATCTATCTTTACCGAATAAAGTAGATCTTAAGGAGCTACCACTCCCTCGCGAATTCACCATACATCGATATCAAACTCTTACTTCCATGGAAGATTAGATCTTGTAACTAAGGGTATGTGTTATCGATGAAGAAGAGGCATAAGCATTGCCTCTAGATCCAATCCATCTTCCCTGGCTTCCCCATTTCCAAAAGACAATTGCAACATAAGCAGTAAAAATTTAAGATTTCTTTGACTATACAGACGTGCTACGCCAGATAATGAGGTCAGAATCAAAAACCACATTTGTGGGCACTTGCATAATAGCAAAATAAACCATGTTTATAACAGTTCCTAAAATGCAAAAGCAAAAACATTAGCAAAAAGACTACTAGCTAGTCATGTCAGCCTTCTATAGAAGTATAAATATATATGGTACACCGGTTGACCACTAATTTTACAGTAAAAAATGAAACAAATTCAAACTTTCATTTACACATCTGCAAAATGGAGAAGACAAAAAATCAGTAGAGCTGGCACTTGTTGTTCCTTGGTGCCATTTCATGCACGGCTTTTTTTCTTTTCTTACAGGCCGAGTTTGGAGTAATAACTTGTGCTACAGAGCTTTTAGTTTATGGATCTTTACATATGGGAAAAATCCGAAAAAGTGCTTGATTTTTGGATTCCATTCTCTTTGCTGAGCACGACAGTACATCAAGAACGTATTTGCAAAGTACACATTAAAACCCATAAGGACATGCCATAGTGCATGACCTTGTGGATTGAAGTACCAGCTTGAAATGTGCTTGCAGAATAGACGATCACACAGCCAGCAGGCAGCTCCAACTAATAAAGTGGCCACATATAACTTTGCAAGCTGCTTTGCGGATCTGTCTTCTGTATGAATGTAATACTTATATGTGCGAGGAATGCATAGAAGGCACAATAGTGCATAATGTAGCATGAAACCAATACCAAAGTGAATCTGCGAATGCAGAATGGCAAATACTACACCGTAAAGGAACAAAAATGTGGGCATTGTAGTCTTGTAATGCCAATCTGGTGAATAAATGATAAAAATGTAGAGAAGCATTTCCCAGACCATGGGTGTCTCATCACCTTGCTGTTGCCTATCAATTTAAAGCATGGATCATAATAAATTAGAATAACCATCAAATTATTTCCAACATCTTGGATTTATGACAATTATTTCCCATTCATTCTGTATGCACAAGGCAAAAATATAGTTTTTATCTAACAAGAAACTTCAATACCAGGCATACAACATTCACACAACAAGCAAGAGGGAGGAGGTCAACTTGGTATCTGGTTCATAGTCAGCTTTATCCTGTTATGCAGCAAATTAACAAACAAGAGACTAAGCAACCATTTATGCAAATATTTAATATCTAATGGAGCTACACCATTCAGTGTTGAAATGCTAGCAAATTGTTACTTGTAGAGGCTATTCCTTTATTTATTTTTATGACAAGGGAAACCCGCAGACGCTACCTTTTGGGTGCGCATAGGGTAAAACCCCCGCTCCTATGCAATAGCTCGCAAACCACATAAGAGAGGTAACCCGCACTAGGCAAGCCCGGTGCGACGAGCTCGACCCAGAAGGCAAACCCCTTGCTTTCGCTGGCAAGGGGTTTCGAACTTGAGACCTCCAACATGGAAGTCCCAAGCCCAAACCACTGGGCCACCCCGAAGGGTTAGAGGCTATTCCTTTATTATGGAGGAAGAAACATGAAACATTTTGAAGGGGCTAAGTCACGTGTAGATAGGTCGATATATTTTCTAAAGGTTTCATTAATTTGTAAATTAAGACCATCTTGACGTAGCCTTTTTTTTTTTTTTTGGGGGGGGGGGGTAAATCAATTAGTCATTAGTCAAATCTTTTGATTGATGTAAAGAGGAAGTTTACAATCCACATGGTTTGAAGAGAAACGAAAAGGAGATGGCCAAAAAGAATCAGAATCAAATAAATGTATCATATACAGATATGAATTCCTTCCAAGACAAAATGCAACAAAAAGAGAAAAGTTCATCCTAATTATCTATTATCAAGTTTATATACCAAAAAGGAGAATAAATGATCTCCTGTCAAGGTTAACAAATAATTAGGTAGCATTAGCTGCCATGAGTATTAAGTTCATTCTCCTTTTACCAAGATTTAGGCTTCCAACAGTCCCAACATTCTATTAGCTTCTTAGAAAGTTTGATGTAGTGAATCAGAGAGAATAAGATTCTCATACATTTAACAAATTTTAGGTACTCATGTCAATAATGGATTCCCTTCTTCATGCTCCAGGAATGTGGGTAATAAATAACAATAAACCAACTTTATAATGAAAGAATTGGGAAATAAAGGAGGAAGTGCTTACATCTGCCCCAACGTGGCATGATATATCATGCTCCCTAAGGCAAGTATTATATTTGACATATGAAGGACACTGAACCTTTTCTCAAACCGCTGTCTGAGGGCATTCACAAGACCAATCAAAGACAAAATAATGCATGGGACATTTGATATGGTATTAAAGAACTCTGCAATATAGGAGGAGCGGGCATAATTTAGTTCACACCACTCTTTGGTAGATGTTACAGGACCCCAAAAGCTTGAAATGTCATCTGCCATTTTTCAAAATATATATGTACCTGCGATGAAATAATCAGCTAAGTGAGCTGTTGCTATATTTCTTTTGACAAAGATGCAATTCCAATATTATGTGCAATGATAATAGTTCAAAGCATGTCTCATTAGTTACCGTCATATCAATAAATCAAATTCTCAGTATTTACCTACACAAGGAGGAAGTGGATCACCAATACCAAATATAGAGACAGTTGGGCATTTGTGATAGAGTTTTTGAACAACTAATATGCGCACAAACAATATTATAGAATCACTTAATAGAAAAACAGAACAATGAGATTATACTTGCTAAGCCAAATAAGTGAACAACAAGGTTTTTCTGGTCCTCTCAAGTAACATCAAGAACAAAAGGGTTTTCCAATTTTCATGTTACAAAATTTTAATCGAAAGTCCATTCACCATGCTTAAACCAATTTAGTACATGATATGCACATATCTTGAATTCAATAGTAAACTTCATAGCAATCTAACATATGTCTATGACCTATCAACAAAGGGCAGATGCAAGAGACTGGAAAACAGAATCATCAAACAGTTTTCCACAATAAGAAGCATGTAGTTTCATCATTCTCCATGCTTAAACCAATGAACTAATTATCACAGAAAAATCAACCTACCAGATGCATTTAATATTATACTAGACATAGTTTATTTTTTCCTCTCCAAACAGAACTTCTTATATTAACCTTTCCTCTCAAACAAACTATCAAATTTTGGCACATTTTCGTATATCCCTTCCTAAGAGTAGCCACCAAATTACAATGATTAATGATCATAAACCTTTGAATCACCATAAATACAGTTATATTAAACAATTTCCTTGATATCCTGCTAAAACAAAACCTTCCAAACAATGAACCAACCAGGGGTATTCGACATGGGAGGAAAGATCATCTGAAGGGTTACTAGGTGTTATGTGTCAACTGAAATAATTGTTTTTATGAAGAATAGTTCAACTGAATTAAGAAAGTGTCAGCCACTTGCTCTCAAGTACAGTTGCAGCAGCAGATCTCTGGGGTATGTTTTTCTCAATTTTTGTACAAGTTTGGATCATGCCTTACAGCATATCAAGAAAGCTTATGAGATCTGGTGTTCATGGAAAGTTGATAAAACCATCATGAAAATCTGGTTAATGGTGCCGGCTGGTATATTTTGATGTATCTAGAAAGAAAGAAGTTGTCGATGTTTCGATGGAATCTCAACTTCAAATCACTCAAAAAGCCAAATGTTTACAAGATTTGTTTACCTAACTCAACCAGGCCCTTGTATCTGCTACTTATCAATTTTTTGGATTGTATAAGCACTCTTCACTCAAAAAGCCAAATGTTTACAAGATTTGTTTACCTAACTCAACCAGGCCCTTGTATCTACTACTTATCAATTTTTTGGATTGTATAAGCACTCTAGTTGTAGCTCAATATTTTGTATATGAGCTGACCCAATCTCTCTTTTGTAATTTTTGCTCTTGCATCTGCTTGATGCTATTAATGAAATCTACTTACTTCATCAAAAAGAGCATCTGAAGGTTACTCTTCCAAACGTGATCACGAGTCACACATTGACCCGGGAAATCACACATAATATGTATCACTAATTTTATGCCTTGATGTTTTTTGGCAACACAAGCGCCATAGAACTCTATGTTTGCTCCCAACTCCATCTCGGCTAGCATCTTCCTCTCGAGGGCAAGGGATTTCTTTCCTTATCCGAGACAGGCCCATGGGGCTTAATTGTTGAAAATCTTTCCCAACTATATTTCTATATTAAAATAGATAATGACATTTCAAAGAACTATTTTCTGAGAATTCCTATTATATCAGTCAATTCCTCTCACATGTATATACTTGGTATATAATCTTTGCACTATCTTTCATCAAAATCCCAAATTGGCAAAGAATGTGTCCTTTATACTTTGCTAGAAATGGCTGAACTCGTAGAAAACTAACATATATCATCAACTCCTTCACCTAAAGGAATTTACCCCCATAAAACTCATGCCCACAAGCATTCTATGTCAAATTTGATATCTTAACCATGATCATGAGCGAGTGCATAAATATACTCCAGAAAGATGAGTGCGAGCTATCTGGCTACCTTCAAACCTAACTATTAATTCATTGTCTGCTAAATCATGTATTCGTCATTAACTGAAGTAGCCAAAATTGAAAAATAATAATAAGCAAAAATCAACTCCAATCATCTGCTTCCTTCACCTCGTATAAACCCACATTCTCAACTTAACACAATGGATACCTTCCTACCGAAATTAAATTTTAAGATCACCGCTAACAAAATTTTCCATTAATTCATGTATTCGACATCATTAGTCAAAATTGATAATAATTAGCAAAAATAACCTCAGATAAACCCTCATTACCCAACTTAACACAAATGGATACCTTCCTACAGAAATTAAACTTTTAAGATCACCTTGAACAAAATGTTCCATTAATTTACATATTCGACATTAATTGAAATAGTCAAAATTGATTAATAATTAGCAAAAAATCACCTCATATAAACATCATTCCAAACTTATCACACACAAAAAAAAAATCTAGTTCCTACCGAAAAAAACAAAATTGAGATCACCGCCGAACAAAATCAAAAACAGAATACAACAAATAAGAGAATCCAATAACATTACATCAAATAAGTATATTATATTATATGATTGATTTAGCAGGTACATAAAATCCATGCAAATAAACTACAAATTTACCTTTCAAATCAGATGCAATCCACCGTTGAACTTCTGTAAATCTGTATCAATTTGCTCCCACGATATATATACATATATATTTGTATATGATATACACACACAGCGATCTTCTTCTTCTTCTCTCTCACTCGCTAGGGTTAAGAAAAAAAGCACAAAAAATGGATTTTGTAAAAGTTTAAAAGGAACAAGAGATGCTAATATAATGGGGCAAAATTCGGATTTAAACATCTTTGAGGCGCCTTAGAGAGAAATATTTAAATGTAACTTAGGACTTCGTGGGAAGCATTACGGGTCGATTTGGGTCGGATCACAATCAAAATCAATTCAATTTAATTATTTTAAAAAAAAATATGAAATTAAATCAAATCCAAAAAAAAAGAAGATCTCAATTGTTATTTACGTCCTCCAACCTAAGCACTTATACTTTGATAAAGTTATCTAAATAAGAAGACACGTGTGTTCTATATTGTGGTATCATATACGTAGATGTAAATTGCAGTATAGAACATCGCATAAGACGCATGTCTATTTATTTAATTTTAATTAAATTTAACATCTTATTTGGATGGTTTTACCTAGGGCTGTTCATGGTTATGGTTAAACAACCAAACCGAGCCGCAATCCGAATCAAACCGATTAAAAAAACCGATATTTGGTTGGATTTGGTTAGGTTTGGTTTTTGAATTTTAAAAACCGATACTATTTGGTTTGGGTTTGGTTTTACAAAAGAATATCCGCAAAAATAACCAAACCGAACCGTTAAATTATATATATAAATTTTATAATTATTTATATATTATTCATAAATAAAATATAAATATTTTATTAAATTTTAATTAACTTAAGTCTTTAACTTTATTATTTTCTTAAGCCCAACACTTAAATTTCAGCCCAAGTATTAAAATCCTAATTCTAACTCAACCAAAAATTTATTATTTAAGTGATTTTTACATTTGGAGCACTAATTTTTTTTTTGGTTTATTACGAAAAATTCTCAGTTGTCACAACATGCAAGATTCAATATGTTACTCTCTCTGTCCCAGTTTATGTGACATACTTTCCTTTTTAGTCAGTCCCAAAAAGAATGACACATTTCTATATTAAGTAATAATTTGACTGTAAAATGTCTATTTTACCCTTAATGAAATGATTTACAGTCACAAATTTCTATCATTCATTTTGGACCACAAGTTTTAAAAGTCTTCCTTTCTTTCTTAAATTTCGTGCCGAGTCAAACTACCTCATATAAAATGGGACAGAGGGAGTATATATTTATCCAAGACAACTCTGCTACTATTGA
>JAJOOO010080476.1:0-32101 GCA_029582685.1 Solanum piurae
CACTTAAATTTCAGCCCAAGTATTAAAATCCTAATTCTAACTCAACCAAAAATTTATTATTTAAGTGATTTTTACATTTGGAGCACTAATTTTTTTTTTGGTTTATTACGAAAAATTCTCAGTTGTCACAACATGCAAGATTCAATATGTTACTCTCTCTGTCCCAGTTTATGTGACATACTTTCCTTTTTAGTCAGTCCCAAAAAGAATGACACATTTCTATATTAAGTAATAATTTGACTGTAAAATGTCTATTTTACCCTTAATGAAATGATTTACAGTCACACAAATTTCTATCATTCATTTTGGACCACAAGTTTTAAAAGTCTTCCTTTCTTTCTTAAACTTCGTGCCGAGTCAAACTACCTCACATAAAATGGGACAGAGGGAGTATATATTTATCCAAGACAACTCTGCTACTATTGATTTTCCACTACATATATACATTGCTTTCTCTTTTTAGATATAAGTCTTCTAACAGGGTAATGAGTTTTTTTAGTCCTGTTTCAATTGTTCTATGACTGGTATTGCTTAATAAAATTTATAATAGCTTTTCTGATTGTTTATGTACTATGAATTTGTGTCTATCGAGATGCATATGCCCTAAAAAAACTATATACTTTCAAACCGAAATAACCAAAAAATTGAACCAAACCGAACCAAACCAACGGTTATTTTTTTGATTTGGTTTGGTTTGGTTTTAGAAATTTAAAAACCAATTAATTGTGGTTTGGATTTGGTTTTAACTAATAACCGATCCAAACCGAACCATGAACACCCCTAGTTTTACCCATTGTATTGTACTGTTAATTTAAATATAATCTTTGTTTTGATTGTTACTTAAATTTTATTGTATCGTATCATTTAAATCATCGTTAAGTAACGACGAAAAAATTCATTTTATGTAACGGCCGATTTAGTGTGATTACATCGTTAGCTTAATATTGTCTTCTCAATTTGTCTTTATTTATTATTTAATAATTATATTTTATTTTTTACCCCTACCTTTTCATAGTAATTCTACTATGTACCTTACCTTTTTTTTTAGATTTATCATTCAAATTATGAGTATGTGACACTATAATATGATAGAGAACGACATAATTAATCCAAATACTATATATTCACTCAAACAATAAAATATAATACAATATAACATAATATAATATCAATTAAGACCAAATTAAGGACCATTTTTATCCAACAATTCTCATGAAATTATTAAAAATATAGAAAGATGATAGAAATGAGAAGCTTTTGTCAATACCATTTCTTGGAATTAACATCATACCTTTTTTTGTTTGTTCTTTTTTTTGACACTTCCAACTTAATTATAAAAAAAGGAAACAAATTGGACGTTGGCATTAAGAAAACTCAAAAGTTTTTCTAAAAGAAATATGAATTTTATGAGAAAACAAATTACAACAAGTTTAGTAATTGTTATTTTCTTATTATCAACAGTTTTTGCAAGGAATATTTTGCAAATATTGAGTGAAAATGAAGATGGAATTTGTACATCTATGGTGGAAACTCAAGGCTATGGTTGTGAAGAACATAAAGTATGTTCAATATCCTACTATCCATACAAAAGGGTTATTTGATACGAGGGATAAGTGATAGTAATAATTTTGTCAATCTCATTTACATACCAAACGATAAAAACAAGAATTACTTATGAATTTTTTTCTTAGATAAACAACAAAATTTATCGCTAATTTCATATATAGTTTTTAGTGGTGATTATATTATATATATACACATTTGGGAATTTTTTTGATTTGTTTTTTTTCTCTTTTAGGTGACAACAGATGATGGTTATATTCTGAGTTTACAGAGGATACCTAAGGGAATATCTGGAAAGGCAGCAACTAATCCACCTGTTCTTCTACAACATGGACTATTAATGGTTAGTTAATTCTTCACTTTGATTTTAACTATGCTTATATTCTTTTACTTCACATTGACAAAAGGATCGGAATATCGATGAACAAAGCTTTTCGTGTTGACCTAGTGTTCGGAAAAGGGTCAACTAAGTACAGAATAAACACAGATAAAAGCAAATATTTGAGAACTCGGAAAAGGAGAGTAAGTCTCTCTAAAGGAAGAAGACCTAGCTCAGCTTTCTTTTGCATAAGGGGTATAATGTAGACAACCTACTATAATGCAAGTATTAGTAGGCTAGTGGTTGCTTCTACGACTTGAACTCATGATCTATGAGTCACACTGAGATAATTCTATCATTTTTCCAAATTTCAAAGTCTTTTTTCAATTTAATTTCATATCTTACTTCATTTTCTCAAATCTCGACCAAATCATGTTCAAACACTTATTACAAACTCTAGTTTTGTGGCAATTAAGTTGGCGACTTTCAGCGACGACAACTGATAAATCGCCGCAAATACTTTTCCAAATCAAATTTTATCATCGCAGTGTTATCGAAGTTAATGCAAGCTTAATTGTTAATTTGTTCTAAATTCTTCAGATCACTTATACATGAGATTACACTAAATACGTTATTATTGCTGTAGTCGAAATGTTAATTATTATTTTTCGATTAATGACAGGATGGAATTACATGGCTGCTAAATCCTACAGATGAATCATTAGCTTTCATTCTAGCAGATGATGGTTATGATGTTTGGATTGCAAATACAAGAGGAACTAAATATAGCCAAGGACATACATCACTTAGCCCTCAAGATCCAGTTCAGTTTCATTAATTATTTTTGCACTATATCTCATATATGGAATAGGAACCTTAACGTAACTGGTAAAGTTACAGTCATGTGATCATGAAGATCACAAGTTCGAGCTGTAGAAACAATCTCTTGCAGAAATGCAGGGTAAGATTGTGGACAATAGACCCTTGTGGTACAGCCCTTCCCGACCCCGCGCATAGCGAAAGCTTAGTGCACTGAACTACCCTACCATTATATCTCATATATGTATAAATATTTATTAAATTAGCCAAAACAACAATTTTTATAATTTAATATGTTTTTTCAATTATGAACAGGCATATTGGGAATGGTCATGGGATGAATTGGTGGATTTTGATTTACCTGCTACATTTAAGTATGTTCATGATCAAACTGGCCAAAAGTTACACTATGTTGGCCATTCTCTGGTGATTTTCTGGCTATTTTTTAAATAGTATTTCACTCATTCTTTTCTTGATCAAAAAGGGGATAATTATTAGTCGGCTAGCTAGTTTACAAATACATAAACTGTGTAAACTTCATATTAAATATACATTTAATATACATATTTATACATATAATATATATAATCAATGTATAAAGTATGTATATTTCAACCATAACAATATATTAGTTGGCTGAATTGTATATATTCATTTCACCTATGATCATCAAACTTATCTGTTTAGACACTGAAGTTATAAAACTACTTTTTGTCACAAAAAATTATTTTCAACTCTATCTTTAAATAATAGTCATTGTCATAGAGTTTCAAATTTACGAGTAAAATTTCTGATAATATCCTGACTTTTCACATGTAAAATTTGAAACTCCACGAGAGAAAACTATTTTTCGATTCCAAAGATGGAAAACTGGTTATTTCTTAAAATGGCCATAACCTCTTCATTTAAAAAAAACTATTATCATGTAGTTTTAAATTTCATAAACTGAAAAGTGGGACTATTTTGGAATTTTATCCAAAGTTCAACTATTTTTAAATGACAAAAAATAGTTTTGTAACTTTAAAGCTATAAACTGAATAATTTTAATGAATGGCTATGAAATGTAATGATTTGAGCACTGTCACAAAGAGAGGTTCGATGAAATAGACATGTTTGTGAAGATGCAGACTACCTGTATCCGAACAGACGAACCTCGAAAAATGTGAACCTAATAGTATGTTTAAGAATAACTAAAGTTTTTCTTTCTTTTTTTTTTAATCTCAGGGGACTTTGATTGCATTTGCAGCAATTTCAGAAAATAAGCTATTAGACATGTTGAGATCAGCAGCTTTATTAAGCCCAATTGCTTATTTGGGGCAAATAAAATCTCCTCTTGCAAAAAGTGCTTCTCAAAATTTTATAGCTGAAGTAAGAGAACTAATTTTCTTACCATTTTAAACTCCCGTTTAGCCATAGATTTCAATAGTAGATATTCTTTTTTTTTAAAATAAAATAAAATTACAAGTTTCAAAAACTAGTCGAGACCGATCAGTTTTTAGATTTTTGGGTGAAATTTCACTTTTACTCACAAAACTTTAATGTTTTTTCAATAAAATGCATGTTCAAACACAGTTTCAAATTTCAAGAACTATTTTTTAACAATCTTCAAAACTCTTTTTCTTTTTTTTTACGTTTTAACTAAATTTATGATTAATCGCTAGCTTAGTGCATGTAACTTTGATTACACTTCAATAAAAGTTAAACAATTCTTTCTTTATGTTTTTTTTAGGGTTTGTATTGGTTGGGAATCCATGAATTTGATCCAAGAGGGTAAGATATTCCATCACATTCATTTGATCAATGCTTGTTTTTTTAAAAACAAAAAAATAACTTGGAATTCAAGAAAGGAAAGATAAATAAGGGAGGAATTATTTCGCGGATGATCATTCAACTTTTAGTTTAAACAAACAAAAAATCTTGACAAAATTGACATATTCTTTGTTGTCCTGGAGCAATCGTTAAAAAAGGCTATTTTTGAGCTATTTGGATAGTTGGAGGGTATTTTTAAACTCGTTGTCCCATAATGTTGAGTCATTTTGGGGGAAACAACATAACGAATGGTAAAGTTGATCTATTTTAAATAGTTCAGAAGTATTTTTGGCCCTTTTCTGCTTCTTTTATACTTAGTTATTTATCTCACGTCAAAAATACATTTCATGTTTGTTAAATTCATTTAGAATTTGCACTTTTGGCTGAATTATATACAGAGAGGCTGTTGTCAAACTTTTGGAAAAAATATGCCAAGATCCAGGCAACAATTGCAGTGACTTGATGAATTCTTTTACTGGTATCTCAAATTCTTCACCAACTCATTCTTTTACATTTTATTTAGACAAGTTACATATCTGGCCGATCGGCTAAAAATAATTATATTCATTAGTCAAATATAAATATACATATATATACACATTAATATACAAAAAATATACATTTATAGACTATGCATTTCTCATTTTCTTTTTATAATGTGTACTATTTTTTATGGTAGGCCCAAATTGTTGTGTGAACTCTTCAAGAACTGATATTTTTCTTGAGCATGAGCCACAGGCAACAGCAACAAAAAACATGGTCCATATAACCCAAAGTAAGTTTGCTACTTCAATGCAGATAAATAAATAAACATAAAAACTTGAAATTTCAGAATAATTTAACGTATGATCACTAAACTTTATTAATATATAATATAATAAAAAGGCTCTATTTTTTAATTAAAGTAACCGAACCGTATGTGTGTTTCTAATATGCAAATGATCGGAAGATCAAATTGTGGATTTTTTTTTCTCTGTAACATTCCACCTCATAAATTAAAAAAATTGTGGATTTTTTTTTCCTCATCATATTCTATGACATGAAATTTAAAGAGTGACAAATCCCTTACGTGGGAAGGGACATGTTATAACTCAACGCGAAAAATTTGACCTTCAAATCATTTGTATTTTATGAGCAATTCACTCATAGTTTAAAAAGCAACGCAGTACATAAAGATTCTAGCTTTGCTACTGACTGACTGGTTTTTTTCTTTTTTTGGGATAGTGACAAGAAAAGGGACTATAGAAAAATTTGACTATGGAAATGATGAAGAAAACAACAAGCACTATGGCCAACCAAATCCTCCACAATACATAATGTCAAATATACCAAATAATATCCCACTTTTTTTAGGCTATGGAGGGGCAGATTATCTTTCTGATGTGAATGATGTGAAGACTTTGTTGGATAAATTGCAAAATCATAATCCAGACAAACTTGTATTGCAATATAGAGAAGATTATGCACATGCTGACTTTGTTTTTGGTACAAATGCTAAAGAAATTGTGTATAATCCTATAATGGCCTTCTTTAAACTTAATTAAGAAGATCTTATTATAAGTTTAATGTACATTTGTTGTTATTGTTATTTTTTTTAATTATATATAAGTAGATATATTATAGTATTTTAGTTGTAACTTGTGAGTCAAAGTTGAATAAGTAGTATTGTATTCCATCCGTTTTATTTTACTTTGCCCTAGTTATTTCAATTTATTTGTTCAGTTTCTGAAATTAAATAAATTTTATTAGAGTATATTTTATCGTATGGTATTTTCCAGCACTATAACAAACAAAATCGATTTTGCGGTAATAATATAATTATTGTTATATTATATTTAGCAACAAGAATATATATGAGTTTTTGTAACCAATACTCTATATAAATGTCGTTAAAGGGTTGAACGACTTTAGATACAATCACATTGATTCAACTGTCGCTAATTTTTTTTGCGGCAATATTCACGAAAATCTATTGCCACTATATGTCTCTTTGTTGTAGGGTAGTAGATAAATTTAGAGTTTCAAAACATCATTAGTAATGTTAATTTAATAAAAATACACCTCTCATCAAAGTTTTTTTAAGGGGTGTATGCCAACTGCCAACATTGAACAAGTAATATAAAACGAAAAGAATAACTACATAAAGTACCATTAGTCAAAAAGATAACGAATATATACCGTTCAGCCAATTAATTTCCTTTTCAACAAGAACAAAAAAAGGCACGTAGGAACTCGAAAGTAAATGAAAAATTGCAAGATTCAAATTACCAAATGTTAGGTAATTTAAATTGCAAGAAAATTGTTAATAGGGAATGAACCACGAAGTCAATTAAGTGTTTAATTAACTTTAATGCTTAATTAATATAAGTAAGTTCTACACCTAATACAAATTGCTTTTGTGTTTTTTCAAATAAAATATAAGAGAAGACGTAAACACAAAGCATTCAAAATTTTGACTAACTAGCTAACTTTTATTAAAGAAAAAAATATTAAAAAATAAAAAAACTAATCTTACACGATTAATATATTGTTTATATATAGCAATATTAATATTTTTATTAGCTGTTATCGTTCAATAACGAGGGCTGAGGTGGACTTTTAAAAATACAACAAAAGAAATCGACAAAATTTCATAGAAATTGCACGATTAGTAAAGAAATCAAGATTTTCACTAAAAAAAATATAATATACATAAAAAAAATTAATAATTTTAAATATGTATGAATACTATAATTTTCTGTCAAGTGAGGTGACCCTTTCTGACCGCTACTTGTAGTTGCAAGTAGGGATATATCTTGGTGGTTCCATGAAAAATCAATTTTAATTACTGAGTCAGTTTGATTTTTTAAGTTCATCAATAATAAGTATTTTATTGAGTATTTGAATAAAATTTACTAACAAGTTTAAGAAACTATCGATATATTAATACTCATTTCAAGAAATAAAATGATCATGCAGATTCTACATCATTATTTAATATGACGATATATTATTTTATAGTACTGGCTTTAGAATATATTCCAAAATTGTCACTACAGTTGTCACGTTAAACAAATGAAAATGTGTATTTTATCCTTTATGGAGTACTATTTGATTTTATGAAGATTTTGCATCATTTTTTAATATGACAAAATATTTTATATTGACTTTAGAATATATTCCAAAATTCATATGTATTGGCAGTTGGCTACTACTTTAATAATTTGTCACGTTAAACAAATGAAAATGTGTACGTTCTGCTAACTTATATTATTATTAATATTTGATTTTATTTATATTATTTTTTTATTAGAGTACTATTTTGATTTTATGATGATTTTGCATCATATTTTAATATAACAAAATATTTTATATTCGATTTAGAATATATTCAAAAATATTCATATGGACGTAACAAGGGTAAATAATACTAATAAATGGTAAATATTTATTCGCATGTGTCAATCGTTTATCTGAAATCAATAAATACACAATATGTGTTAGAATACATATATATATCGCTCAATCATGGCTAATTAGTGTATCATTTAACCATAATAAATAATATCTATTTAGTGTAAGCAAAAAAAAAAATGTTTTAACAACCAATTGATATTAACTCGACTTGGGATTGATATTTATTAATAATCTGTTCAGCTAAATTTCTAAATCAATTTATTTATTAAAATATTATTTTAAAAAAAAAAGTAATTTAGAGAGAAGCATAAGCCGTTTTATAGGCTTGATTGGTTAATTATTAATCATACAGTATAAAACAATTTCAATATTCAAATGTTTGTTATTCAATTCGACTTGTGATCGTAAATATAAATTATTCACTTTTTTAATTAAGAATAATATTGCATATCATATAAACAAATCTATCAAGATAAAACGAATCAAAAGAATTAATAAATTAAGGATATCAATATCATGGCGTTAAAATAAATGTCGAGAAAGTTAAGTTTTACTCGTACAAATCTCGAAATGTTAAATTAACATGGCTTTTGAGTAGCTAGAGAGCTACTCTCTCCGTCTCAAAATATTTAATCGTGTTTTTTATTTACATGCTTTTAAGAAAATATTAATTAAAAAAATGTTCAATTATTTTACCATTTTTAATGTTTTATAATATATATATTCATCGAATATTTACTTTATTATGTGTCATAATTGAGATATATCGTCTTCAAAAACAATTACGACCTTGTCTATTCATTCTTGATTGGACACACCTTTCAAGTAGTATATCCATTTGAATATAATAAATTGAATATTTTGAAAAAATAAATCGAAAAATGAATAGTACTTAATAATAAAGGTAAATATAAATACATAAAATGGTAAGTTATTTTTTTACTTTTTAAACTGGATAAGTAAAAACAAACTTTTATTTTAGATATACATGGCAAGTAGTAAAAATGAATGTGTGGGGGGGGGGGGGGTATAATTTGTCGTGAACTTTTAAAATAACAAATATTTTGACATAAATATATTTAATAAGAACGATAAATATTTTGAAATAGAGGAAATATGAGGTTAATTGAATTGTGATTTTTGTAATCCAAATTGATAACCGAGCATAATTAGAGTAATTTTTAATGACAATGACTTAGTATAGACTATATAGTATCCTAAATTTTTTAATAAAACGAGGGACTAATATAATGTTTTCTTTTCTTCCTAAATTGACAAGTATATTAAGATATCAAGGGAAAATGTATGGATGGAATTAAAAAAATTGTGATTATTGTACAATAATGATATAAAATACTAAATGTGATTAGGTGAAATGAATCTATAAATTATATAAAACTAATCGTCATATCTTTGATTAGTTGAATTTTTCTTAATTAACAATTTCTTCAAGTTGTGAGGGGTCATTTGGCCGCTGGTTAGAAAAGTGAATTATTTGTGTATTTAAATTAGCATAGTTAATACAATGTTTGATAGTGTTTTAGGCGCTAGCTACATATAAAATTTAACACACCAAATATATATATTGTGTTCAATTATTCGTTTATACTCTCACATAATTTATATATATATATATATATATATATATAAAATTAGTTTTGAGAAATCTTTATATTGTGTTATGTAGGATAGCAGATGGAATAAATAATGTATGAATAACTAAATTCTCCATAACTAATTTTCACGTTACTAATATATGTATAAATCTAACTAGTAACCAAAAGACGCTTGATTATCCACCTCACTGTCATAGCAATCCAAACGAGGATGATTTCCTGTATCTTATAGAAATAAATCTTATTTCTCAATTTTCTATATAATTATTATTATTTAAAATGGATCTAGTAAAAAGGATCATTTAATATTTTATTTTAAATGACATTGTTATTATAAATAAAAATAACAATTCTGAAGAAAATCATATAAGTATAGCGAAATATCATTAAAACGAATAGTTATTAACTTATTATAATAAGATTACGAAATTTTCACGTCTTTAAACATAAATGGATAAAAAGGCGGTAGTGCATGTACGTTGAGGAATAGTGTAAAGTGTTACGTTATTAAAAGGTCAATGTATATAAGTGTTGCGTTATTAAAAATGAAATAGCAAAAGTCAAACGACTTTTCTAATATATATAAACAAAGTAATTTTGTTCGCTTATTATTTATTTTTTTTAGAAAAAAATTCTTTAATAAATTCATAATCGCTATTTTTCGAATACGTACTAATACCTATAAGGTAATGTAAATTGACAAGTTTGTTGCGATGACCATGACTGAGACGACGTTGACTGAAAAAATATAAAATTAATCCATAACCTTTCTTATGAGATAAAAGATACCATATGCTATTTTTGTTAGTTAAATGAGCTTTCCCATAACCAAATTGTATATTACGTATTGAAAGAAATTCATGTCATATTCTATCACAATTACGGTAATTGAAGTTTGGTACAAACTAAATAATTAATCTATACTTGCTTCGTACGAGCTACGTGCATGGGTGTTTAGTTGTACTAAATCAGATTAACGTATCATGATTAAGAGATTTAATGGAGCGAGAATATATATTAATTAATTATAATTAAGTGAATATATATTATTTATAAATATATATCATATATCCATTTGTTTGCAGCAATTTTTGAAGTGATAAAAAGTAAATTACAATTACAAATAAAATATGAAGAAACATAACTTTATTGATAAATATGTAGGTACAATTTTGTTCCTCCCTTGATTCTTACTCCATGATTCGAGGGTTGGCGTATTTCTCCAACTAGAATGATTTGGATTTCATCTCTTTATGAATATTTCATTAATTTGTGTAATATTTGAGATGTCTCTTTAAGAGAATACAATATCCTTTATATAAGCATAAGCTATAGGGTTTAGGGTTAGAGTAGCCTCCAAGAAATCTAACTGGAACCGAATATTTTTTTTATAGAGTTCTAACTAGAATTGATTACGTCTTGTAGAGCCCCACAAATTTTCAATGTCTACTGTATTTATTAATTGAGAAAACACATAAAATAAACCCTAAACTTGGGAGGAGAACTTACTTTAACATTTTAACTTTACGGATAATTCTTTACCCCTAATCTCGTATCAAGTGAATTTAAATGCACCCAAATAGCTGACATGACAAGTAAAAAAAATGCAAACACGTTTGGCAAAAAATTAAAAAGGAAAAAGATAAGTGGGTCCCATTTTTTTTTCTTTTCAGCCATCCTTTTTCATTCTTCATCTTACTCACACCCCACCACCCCACCCTTAGCTACTTCGTTGAATACCCAAATGTGCATCTTTGAGTGTTTCAGCCGATCCCCAACACTTTCTTCTTCCTCACAACCCACCACCCCCTGCCACCTTCAACCACCCCATTCTTCTTACTCGAAACACCCCCTCACCCTCTCTTTGTCCTTCTTCAAAACTCCCCACCCCATTTTCCTTCTTCGAACCCCACACCCCCACCCTCTTTCTCCTACTCCAAACCTCCCCTCTTTCAACCCTCATCTTTCTCGTCTTTTTCTCCTTCATCGTTGAATCCCCACCATTTTTTTTCTTTACTTTTGATTTTTCACTCATATTAATTTTCAATTTTAAGAAGAGGATCTTCTTTTTTTTAAGATATGAATCAAAATTGACATCACTAATTTTAAAAATTGAAAAGAGAAGATTGTTAGTGTTGAAAATTGTTGCTTCAAAATCACTATTTAAGGCAGTGTTTGTATTAATGGTGGTGAACTTGAATTTTTTTTTAATGTAAGATTAATCCTCATTTTTTTCTAATTTTTTTCTTTCTAAAATTGTTAATAAATAAAAAGAAATAAAAGAAGAACTAAAAAATTAAAATTAAAATAAGTTTCAAGGTGGCACTAGCGTGGCAGCGATGTGGCGCTGATGTGTCGATGACATGGAGCGTGTGTGATGCACTTGCCACTGTGAGACTGATATTATAATCTTGATGTGATATTAAATTCATTTCAAATGAGATTAGGGGGACAAATAATTATCTGTAAAGTTAAAGGGTTAAAGTAAGTTATCCTGTCAAGTTTAGATTATTTTTTTTATTATGTATTTTCTCTTATTAATTCGATGTAAACGCTAATGTTTAGTAATGTTTGACCATGCATGTATATATGCTTATATAGCACGTGCATTAGCCATTAGATATACTTTTTTATAGTAAAATAGTTAGATATTTAAGAGAATAATTATATTTAAATTAGATAGTTATCTACTTTCTATAGTAAAAAAGTTAGATATTTATCTATTTTTTTAGTAAAAAAGTTAGATATTTAAGAGAACAATAATATTTAAATTAGATATTTATCTACTTTTTATAGTAAAAAAGTTAGATATTTATCTATTTTTTTAGTAAGAAAGTTAGATATTTAAGAGAACAATAATATTTAAGTTAGATATTTAAGTGAAGAACGATAAAATAAATATATAAAAAGGTGGAACTCATTGACTGAATTTCTAAGTTATATAAACGAATAAAAAAAAATCTTCAAAAATATCTCTAGAAAATTGTTCCAAAAAAATTATCCTGGCCATACCAACTTAACTTTGAAATTTCCAAGTCAAATTTGGTAGAACCCATTCATATTTTATCATCGCAATGAAGATTCCACTTCACTCTTTATAATTATTTTTTTATATTTTTTCTATTCCAATTTCCTTAAAAAATATTGTGATGGGATAAAATGTATTACTCATTCTTAATTAGAAGTTTATAGTTTGAATTAAATGACTTTCTTGAATGCAAAATTTAAAATAATCAATAAGTAATTAATTTAAGTTGTGTCATCATTTTATTACGTTCGATTAATCCAAATTTTAAAAAGGTACTTTTTCTTAAAAGTTTCTTAAAATGACATTTATAGTAAATGTAAAAAAAAAAAAGTTACATAAATGATATTTCACCTGCCCCATACACCCACCCCACCACGCACTTCTAATATTATTTATCTAAACTATGTATAAATGTTTTTAGAATAATATTTTTAGTTTACTTATCAAATATAAATATTTTTAAAAAAATAGTAAAAATACTTCCTCCATTTCTATTTATATGTCATTATTTTAGATTTCATGTCACTAAACAAACTAGGTAAGTTTATCATTGTACCCTTATTTAGTGATCTCTTGAAATTAACTTTTAAATAATGAACATAAATAAATTTATTTTGATTAATTAAATTGATCAATGAACATGAATTAATCATTTAATTTTTTTATGTTGGTCAAATTCATACTTTCAAGACGGATAATTCTCAAGGGTAAAATAGGAAGAATAGTATTATTTATGTATTGATTTTGTGAAATGACAAATATTAAAAAATATTTATTTTTCATAAAGACGATATATAAATAAAAATGAAGAAAGTGTTGAAAATATATATTTTTAATAAGAACGACTGTCTTCTTCTGTTCGTTGACTTCAAGTCACTTTTTACACCCCTAGGAAACTGTTGGCAGCACACTTTGCCTCTGTTTTCTCCTCCTTTGATTCTTTGTTATTTTGGCCATATCATATGGTTTGTGAAATAGTTAATTATACACTATTGGCTATTCAATTATCGAGATTTTTTGTTAAAATTTAATCATCTAATATTCAAAATCTACTATCTAATAAATTTAAAATATGATGAGAATCTCATATCTAAATTTTAATATTGCTTTAAAAAATTATATTGAAAAAAGAATTAGCTCATTAAAAAAGAGAAATATGAATTGTTATAAGGGAAAACTAAGCAAATATTCCATAAAAGCAAAATAATTACAAATATATATCCCTTTACATTTATACCCATTAAATAATTACACTATATACCCAAATTAATTTCGCTTAACTGATACTAAATCGGTATTATATATTGTTTGGTATCATTAAGGCTGATAATTTCGCTTAATTGATACTAAATCAGTATATATATACTCTATTGGTGTCATTAAGGTTTCTTGTTCATAAATTACTCATTAGTCAATAGTACTATAAAAGAGTATATATACTCTTATAGTATCATTGACCAATGAATAGTTTCTGAACAAGAAACCTTAATGATACCATATCTATGGAAAAATCTTTTTGGCCAGAAAATTTGGCCAGAATGGTATTTTACCATATTATTTTACCTTTTTGAACATTTTTATCCTTTTAACTTTAATACATTTTAACTAAAAAATGGAAAAAAGATCAGTTTATTTTAAAATAAAAAAAGATATTATAGTTTTTTAAAATTTCTGGCCAAAAAATATTATTAACTAATGAGTAATTTCTGAACAAGAAATCTTAATGATACCATAACAATATACATATACTCTTATAGTATCATTGACTATAGAATAATTTTTGAACAAAAAACTTTTCTAATACCACAACACTATACATATACTCTTATAGTACCATTGACTAATGAGTAATTTCTGAACAAGAAATCATAATGATACCAATACAGTATATATATACTGATTTAGTATCAGTTAAACGAAATGATCAGCCTTAATGATCCCAATACAATATATGATACTGAATTAGTATAAATTAAGCAAAAATTATCAGCCTTAATGAATGGGGGTATGGGCTGTAATTTTTTTTTTGAGAGAATGGGTATTTTAATTGAATAACTTTGGATTTGGGTGTGAACAAGTAATTATTTTGAATTTTATGGTCTATTTATGTGTAACGACCCGAACCGTCATTATTTAGGAGAAACAAAAATCCAGAAAAATTTAGGGCATTGTCCCACCATAGCGGGCCAGATGCCGCTAGGGCGGCAGCTCCAGGGCGGGGTAAGTTGGCACCAGAGCGGGATAGGCGAGACAGAACTTAAATAACGTGAAATCCTATTTTTTTTCATCTTCCTAAAATACCTAATTTAGTCATAAAACACCTTAGAAAACCCCAGAAAGTTGTTGCAAGCTTGGGAAGAAGGGAGAGAGAGATTTCTAGCGTGATGATGGCGATATCTTGCGGATTCTTGGCCAAAATCACCGTCACAAAGCCCGGAAAATAGGAATCGAAGTCAATAACTCCGTGCAACTGCTTGGCGCTCAGGTAGGCTAGGTTTTTATGAATTGAGTAGTTTAAATATGTGCTCCCTGCGTAATATATGTAAATCGATGGTAGGATTTATGCGTAGTCCTTCGTGCACCGAATGATCTATGATTTAAACCCTAGAAAAAAGACTTAGACGATGAATTAGGGCTGAGTATGATCGAATTAGGGTTTGCATGATGTGCGTGATGAGTAAATCCATTGTAGGTTATGGGTGTGATTCTATGATTGTGTGATGTATGCTTGTTCTTGCTTCATTATGATACATGTATGTATATGAATGTTGCATTATTGATCACACTTGTTATAGTGAGGTAGATGAATGATGGTTACCATGAAATCATGACTTAATTGTATGATCTTGAGGATATACTTGTGATTGTGATTGTGGTGTGTTGAATGGATCGGTTGCCACGTTCCGGCATAACTAACTTGGATCGATTGCCACGTTCCAGCATAATTATGGGATCGATTGCCACGTTTCGGCATAATCATTGGATTGGGTACCACGTTTTGATATGCTCACTGTTTGGGTTTGGGTTCATGAGAGGACCAATGATTTGCATAATCGTATATGTTGATGATATTGTATATGTTCAATATATGCTTGTGATTATATGGTGGCGTTGACTTATAGATGTTGCACTTAGAGGGTATATTATTGTATTGGCTTATATTTGATTATTTTGTGTGTTAAGCGAACTTGTTGGGTATAATGGAAGGGTAAAGTGTTCAAGGGGCGATAGATGGATAGTAAGAGTTGTTCGTGTGTCGTAATTGCGGGAAGTAGAGGTAGTGTATGCGATGAAATATGCATAGGTGGACTTCACCTTGGGAAAAGAGTTTAGTTTTAGTGGTAAGGAAGTTTGAGGTAGTGTACTATGTGACCATGGTTGAGTAATGTGACGAGGAAGTAAGGGTACGAAGTGAGTGGTTAGTTGGAATGTTGGTAGGTGTAATTGAGGATTTATTAATGTGTTAGAACGGTTAGGCTATGATCAAGAATCTGGTAAGTAGGTGGATCGAGAAAGTGGTTAGTAATCAGAGTACTGGTGTAACTTAGAGGTATTTTAAGAGAGGAAAAAGGTGGAGAAACGAGGAGTTTATTGCATAATTATACTAGTTGTTTCCTTATATTATGCGGTGGGAGTTGGGTTGACTGATGATGCCTACCAGTACGTGTGTTTGTTCTGATACTACTCTTGCTATGTCTTTTGACATAGTCTTGATGCAGGTATGTGATGTTTCATTAGGTGAAGACGAAGAAATTCTCCAGCAGCTTCTATTCTTCCTTCCGCGTGGTGGGAGTTATGTCTTTTATTTATCTTGTCCAGTTGTACTCTTAGTAGCTCTTGTACCTGTTTAGACTCGATTCTTGGGGGTGTTAATTACTTTACAAGTCTTAACTAGTATTTATTTAAAGAGATTTTCATTTATAAAGATTTATGTCTTCCATTTATATCTGTCTTTTGTTAATTTTCCGCATGTTTAAACTTTCTGGGTATGAGGGTTCTCCTACTTAGGTGTTAGAGTGGGTCCCCGCACGGCCCAGTGGGTTGGATCGTGACATTATGTAGTTTTTCCTTGTTATAATGTATAAATATTAGAAAAAATGGTTCAAATTACACACCTCAACTATGGCCGAAATTGCTATTACACACTCCAACTTTGCGGAGGTCCTATGACACCTCTCAACTAATTTAAAATAGAATATATGCCTATTTAATATGTCATACCCACGTATGTATTAAGGGGGTGATATACACGCGTTGCCACATGCATATTTAATGTTTTAAAATTATTTTTTTAATCTTAATCTTTTGTTTTATATACAATTTTTTTTGTATTTTTCTTGAATTTTGAAAATTGCTGTACTTATGTCTTTCTTCTCAAGATTTTTTTCCTTTTTTTTGTAATGCTAATTCAAATGATTTTTTATTTTTTTTAATCTTATCTTGATCTATTCCTGTAGTTTTTGTTCAAATTCATCTAAAAAATTTAATAGTTCCCCAAAAAAGAAATGGGTCTTCCTTTTAGTGAGTTATGAATTTTTTTTGAGGTTCTTTAACTTTTTTTGTTGAAATGTATTGGTGGAAAAGTATGTGGATTTTAAGAGTGAAGGACTGATTTATGACGCAAATATCAATGAAAAGCAAAAAAGTTCAAGAGGTCTAAAGTAAATTTTAGAAAATGTGTTATAGCCTATAGATGACCTTAACAAGAAAACTTGTATCAAATAACCATATGAGGATTAATATTGTTGAGTTAATTTTTATTTATTACACGTTTTTTTCTTCTTCAGAATCTAATTGAATGATATTAGCGATTTTGAATTTTATACGTTGTTTATTAAAATCATATTTAATCATATGATATAGTTAGTCCTATTATTTATGTTGGTTTTCCTTGTGGTATAAATGTCATTTAAAAAAAATAGAATGACACAAAATATCAACTAGATTGGTATATTATATGGGGTAGAATTTAATAATTATAGGTATATTATATGGTACAATTTTGATATTAGCAATTTTCAATGTTATTCGTGAATGGTGTCATATCGTTTTAGTGTAATTTTAAATTTTCAAGTTTGTACTAGTGTTGATTTTAAAAGATAATATTATCAAAATAATAATTTTCGTTATGTTATAAACTGATAATTTGAGAAAAAATATATGACAAAATCACAAGTTCAGTTTATTAGATGGTGCATATGTTGCTCTAATATTTGCATTTCACATGATATAATTTTGATATTTTAGATGATACAAGATTGGTATAATTTTGATATTTTAGATGATACAATGTTGGTATAATTTTGATATTTCAGATGATACAATATTGGTATATATATTATACGGTACATATATATATTTTTACACAAATTTGATATATTATATGGTATAAATTGAGATGTAATATAATATTAACATATTATGTAAGACTTAACACCAAAGTTGTACAAAATTTATATAATATGCAAGTTTTTAATTACTATATTAAACTTTCTAGAATCACATGGTTATTTAAGTCATACCATAACAAATTAAAATATTTTGTCAAAAAAATAATGAAGATAACTTTCAAAATTTCAGAAAAAAAAAATTAAAATTTGGTTACAATAAAGGAAAACTATATTTGTATGAAACAATATTAAAGATGTGAGATAAGGCTACAATTAATAATTTGATTTGATTGAATAAAAAATTAAGAGAGAGAAAAATCAATAGGAGCCAAAATAATATAAAAGAGTATAATTATGATTGGAAAGCCAAAAAGTAAACAATAATATCAATTCCATAATTTAGCACATAACCTCCCAAAAAAAGAAATAATTTGAAATATATATAACAAAAAAAAAATCAAAAATTCAATATATGGACAAAAAATAAATATAAAAGAGTATAATTATAGTTGGAAAGCCAAAAAATAAATAATAGTTATCAATCCCATAAATTTCGCACATAACCCCACTCCCAAAAAAAACCGGATACTAAAATATATATTTTTAAAATTAGAAATTCAATATATAGTCAAAAAAAAAAAGTTTAATTATAGTTGGAAAGCCAAAAAGTAAACAATAATTATCAATCCCATAAATTTAGCATATAACCCCCAAAGATGGAAACAAATCAGAAAATAATATATATAAATAAAAAATTAAAATTAAAATTAAATATTTTGTCATCTATGTAATTAAAAACCTAATTTTGTAAATAAAAAGGAGTATATACATATATTGTTAATTAAGTTCTTAAATAGTATATTCTTGTAATTTTTTCTATTTATTATTGACATTAAGCGGGTTAAATTGGATGGGCCAAGGCCCAATCCATTTGAGCCCAAAATAACTTGAGCGAATAAGGATCCAACCCAATTCAATTTCTATTTCAACCCATTTTAACATTTCAAATTTCAATCCAATCCGTCCATTTGACATTCCTAATTATTAGTTATGATCTCATTTATTAACTCAATTAATTTTGACCCGTCCAATCCGACTCTCTTAGTTGCCACATATAGTTAAACATCCTTTTCCTACTCCAAAATGACAATAGTTCCTTTTATTTATGATCTCATTTATTAACTCAATTAATTTTGACCCGTACAATCCGACTCTCTTAGTTGCCACATATAGTTAGACATCCTTTTCCTACTCCAAAATGACAATAGTGTCCTTTTGTTTCAGATCATCTCTCTCTATATATATTTATTTATATATACACGTATGTGGATCAAACCCAAAGAAAACACACTAAAAAAAGTTTAAGCCAAAATCTGCAATCAAAAGAGAGGAAGATGTGTTGCAACTCCCATGGCGTAATCCCTACAAGCGAACCTCGCTTTCCCCTATTCTCCACCCACCCACCAACAATTTCTCCAAATCGTCGTCTATTTTTTCTTAACTATCCTTCGAATCATGGAGTTTTGAAGACAAAATTCGTGTCATTCAAACCTAAATCGAACCTAAACGATGTCGTTTCATATACCGACACGGATAAGAGCTTTTACGATCTTCTGGGTATACCGGAAACTGGATCGTTGTTGGAAATCAAGCAAGCGTACAAGCAATTAGCAAGGAAGTATCACCCGGATGTTTCACCTCCGGATCGGGTTGAAGAGTATACACAGAGATTTATAAGAGTGCAGGAAGCTTATGAAACGTTATCGGATCCTGGAATGAGAGCTTTGTATGATAGAGATATGGCTAAAGGACTTCACTTTGGTTTCTCTGCTCGTTCACATGAGGTGTGTTTGCTTTTCTTTTTCAATTTGTGTCTTTCGTTAATTATTGAATGCATGAAAAATACCCCCAATTTGACTGCAATTTTGCCTTTCTGCGCCTCTGTTATACTCTTCAATTCTAACTTTCTATGTTGCATGTTTACGACCATAAGATTAAAGGATATTTTAATATATTCTAGAGTAGCTATCTTTAGGCTAAAGCACAAAATTCCTAAGTTTTTTAGTTATTCAAAATCAGACAAACAAATTAAAACGCACTCTACTGTGTGCAATTGTAGAGAGTTTGATCTCAATTATTAGTTATTATCTTAAAAAGTCATGTTCTTTGTTGAAAAGCATTTGAAATCAAGAAGAAGAAAGTGACTTTCTGAAATAATAATTATTACTAGTTGAATGACCATATGAGAAATCAACTCCAGTTCCATGGTTTCATTTATATTTTGGTCTGGTTAGGCATGATTCACCTATTGTATGCTGATAATTGAAAAGACTTAAGGGTATTTGCACATAAAGGTCAATGAAAAAAGCCTTTTGATTGAAATAGGCATAGTAGAGTATGAAATTCTGAAGATCCATCCAGTGAGGACTTGCATATTGGTTTTATTTTATTTGTTCTAGTTTAGTTTCCCTTTATACCAGTAGTGTCCGAGCAGTTTGCATGCACCTCGACTAATCAACCGAGTATGTGCTACTCTCTCTTTCCACCGAGGTTTAGGCTGATGGGACTACTGGTGACCTCTACTGGAATTCATACCCAAGGTTGTGACACTTATCCACATCATAAAGGATTATATGCTGAAGATAAGAATTTGCCTACATGTTCCAAAGAAAGTAGAATCTTAGTAGATTTGGCTAACTGTTGAGTTCAAAAGAGATATTAGGTAAAGATTAGTGGAATATTTTCTGGAAAAGTAGTCACTTGTCTTTAAATTGTCGGTATCTAGATACCTGAGGCATGACAAGTCTTAAAATGATCGTGCTCGGAGTCAACTTAGGTGGGTTCCCCTTTTGGTCGGATGACTGCATAATATAACCAACAAAAAAAGACACTTTATTGAGGCATCTCCTTAAGCATTACGCAGAAACTACATGTATTTACTGGGGTATGACAGAACTGCTGGCAATTAGGAATATATGGTTTAGTCATTTGGTCTTTCTCATATATACTTTGGTGTTCGATGGTGGTGTTCCCTTGCACTGTTGATACTTGTAATCTTTGGCGTTTCCACTGTTTTCTCTATTTGATGGACTAAACGAATGTTATCATCATAGATCTCATTGATCGAGTATGAGATAGTCTACTGTTTCGTGGAATAACTCAATTAGTGGAATCTTATAGGAAAAGTATGAAATACTTCATTTTTCCAATTCTTGGGACAAGAGGAGTGAATGGAACTTCTGTTTTCTATTAATCTATCAAATATTAAAACTAAACTTTTTTCATGTAAATGATGGTAACTGTTCGATAATTACTTCAATAATAACTAGTCACTTGAAGTATGGAACGCGGCCTTCCAGTCTTTGCCCTTTTTTTTAACTCCTTTCCTGGAACACAAAGCTACGTCGTGTGTAATCTTGGTTGGTTCCAAGAGACTTTAATATGTGATGTTCTTTTGCTTCAGATCCAATGTTTAAATGATAACAAGTTGTTTGACCTTAGCATACTACTTCTGCCACTATATCCAAATCACTTTCGATTCTCATTTATGTCATCAAAACTTTTCATTCTTATGTGATCACTTGAACATAAGATTTTTCTTAGACAGCCACTCTGTTCTTTTGACATTCATGTACTTGAGTTTTCTCTACTTGTACGCTCTATGACATGTTTTATGTTCTTGAATTCTTGGTATCCTCTTTGCTAATTCGAGTTTTTTGTTATGCTTTAGGCGATGGAGGAGAAAGGTGAGTGGAAAAATCGTTGGCAGTCTCAGCTATCAGAGCTCAAGAGACGAAGAACGTACAAGGAATCCAGTAACGGTATGTCTTGGGGAGCACGGATGCGCAAGCAAAGGGACGATGCATAATCTTAATCGAAAATAACTAATACATCTTATTTTATTTTGGATATACAGGAATGTTTTTAGTTTTCTGCTAGTACTAAGCATATATGAATCACCTTATAGGCAGTGCATATTGTACATAAAGTATATGAATCAAGAATATCATTTCCAGTAGTACACTCTAGTTTCTGGTACCTTTTTACTTTCAGAAAAGACTGCTGTTTTATCGTATAGTTAAGCAAGTTGGTGGCTTTCATTGATGTTGGCTGCTAAGTTGTGCGGACTCTTCTCTTTCGTTGCCATGCCCGTATTGGATTTTCCAAAAATACACTACTTTTGGAGAATTCAACGCATGTTATCATTGTTGAAGAGTCCGAGCAACATAGTATATATGTCTATATCATTTGCCAGAAGAGAAAATGAATTTTTCTTCTGATTATGGTCAAAATTAGGTGAAATCACATGATGTTGTGAAAGGTCTGATGCCTTTTTTTGTTTTTGCCTCCACCATGCTGCTGTCTGTACACAATGTATGAACAGTGAATATGAGGTGTTTATACACACTTTTACATTGTTATACACCTTATATATAATTATATACAATATATGCATACATTGTACAAATTGCTACAATAAAATAATCTCGAAACTAGCTAATATCCCAAATCAAACATGAAATAAAGTTAAGCTAAATTTTATTCCAAAATTATTATTTGATTTTTTCTTCAGTAGTGTTGATATGGACAAAACACATCAAAGAGAAAAAATTCAACTTATCTTATAATTTTTCTATTTTCACCAATTTGTAACACCAAAAATGCAAAAAAGGAAGGCCTTTAAATAAAGGAGCCACTGCTTTGCCAAAAAAAATTGAGCCATAATAATTTAGAACATTGCTTGAGCAAAAGGTAATAATATCATTTCCCCATTTAAGGATGCGGCATAATGGTCAATGAAATAATCTAGAATCACGAGACTTTTCACTCAACGTTGGCAAAAATTTCAAGTGACTTCTTCTTGTTTATCCAAATCTTGATGTATAAAATTATCTGATATTTATAGTGATGGAAGATAGCACGTGCCCCATATAGAAAAAAGGTATCAATAGAATATGTCAATTCTTGATCATTTTTAAATGCCTATATTGGTGAAAGATAATAGATATCTCGCGTTAAAAATAAATTAAAAAAGTTACCAATAAAAGATGTCAATTCTTGAAGTCCATTCTTGGTCATTTTAATTATCTTCTTGTATGACTCAGTCTAGTGTTTAGCTGATAGACATAGCATTTTTTTCCCCTTAAATAATGACCACAATTACAAAATGTGGTGCTTGAGCTATTTGGTTTCTAATATCTTCCTATTTTTAATTTTCCAAGAAAGAGACACCCCACAATTTGCTTTGAATTATTGATTTGTTCCCTAAAGAGAACCAAAATATATGTTGCTTTCTACAATTTGTCCTATGATATTTTTTTCTATTTGGATCAATTGAGTACTATACACTTGTTAAAATCTTTGTCTTATTTTTTCTAAAATATTATCAACCAATCTTTTTGGACCTTTTTTATTCTTAAATTTTATTGAAAGAATAAGAAACTTCAAGATTGTGATCTACACCTCTCATGTTATGAGGGGACCTTTTGTGTTATTTGTCTAAAGCGAGGGCCACATGATAAGTGATTGTTAGCATAAAGAATTTCTACTTCCATAATAAAAAAAATGAATAAGAAAATAAAGGAAAAATCCTTTTAGGGTAGGGGCCTAGTGAAAATTTTAAAGCTTGTATAAATCAGGAGCAAAAATGACGAAACTTTGACAAGTGATTTATTAAGATTCTATTAGCTTTTTAGTATAAATAAGGAGAAAAAAATAATGAAATTTCAATAAGTAATTTAAAAGGAAAAATTCTTTTGGCCAGAATGGTAAAATAACATATTTCACACTATGTTATTTTACCTTTTTGAACATTTTTACTCTTTTAATTTTAATACATTTTAATTAAAAAATGAAAAAAAGATCAATTTATTTTAAAATAAAAAAATATATTAGAGACTTTTAAAATTTCTGGCCAAATTTTTTAGTCATTTTGCATTACCCAATTTTAAAAAAACATGACTTAATTTGAGCCTTACATATACGGTATATTTAGAAGGCCTCGAGAAATTCATAATTCATTAAATTTGTCTTTCAATTCATTTCTCATAAAACACAAGATTGATTCCTTTAAGCTTTTTATGAGCTCAATAAAATATAATTTTTTTATAAAGTGAAAGAAAAAGTCGTTTTTAACCTGTTGAGATACCCATACACAACTTCTTCTTCTTTTTAAAAAAATGGTCTAAAACCCTCCAAATCTATACTCGAAAAACTAATTACACACTCCAACTTTACGAGTGTCCTATTACCCACCTGAACTTTATATTTCTCTATTTTCTACACACCTAAGTGTTGACTTGTCATGGGAGGTGTTCTCACCTCCCCTAGGCGCGTTAGAAGGTTAATTTTGACGAAAAAATTCTCCTTCTCCAACGGTCATCTTCTCCATCTTTAAATAAACCATTATTTCTTCTTCCCCACCATTAACCCTTGTTCCTTTTATAAAAAATTCACAATTTCCTCTCAAAATTAAGTAGGGTTTAGTTGTTAATGTTCATTTCTACTTCAAATTTTGAATCTAGGGTTTGTAATCTGCTCTAATTTCTTATTTAGGTCTCTAATTTGAATTTTGAATTTTCTCAAAATTCATCAAAAATGACAAATGAAAACTTGAATAAACTTTGTATGGATGAATCATACCCAATGCTCAACGATGTAGTGAGATGCAAATACGAAATTTTGCTGAATTTGCAAACTTCTTGGTCGAAATTAAATTCGGGAAGAAGAAGTGGATCCAAGATCAAGTTTTATCCTTCCAAGATTGGTGAACAAAATCAATGAGTTGGAGCAAGAATTATGTATTAGACATGTTCATATTGACAACTTGAGGAACTCTAATTTGTTATTGGAGAGGAGACTCAATAGAAGGTTGAAATGGTGTAGGTTCAATAAGAAGATATTTTTGTGTATTTTGATTTGTGTTGTTGCTATGTTCATCAGCAATCAGTAGTTCAAGTGATGCATATTTGAATTTCTCTTTGATTTGTATTGTTGTTATGTTTAATTAAAATTGTCAATGTATGTGTGTCATTTTGTATCTATGATGTCAATTGAAGCTTGTATTAATATGCAACACTTCATCAACAACCAACAACCTAGTCATCCATTCATACTTCAACATAAACTAACACAACACCATTTGTAAAACACATAACCAACACAACATATGTAAGCACATCTGAATAGCCAATACAATTTGATAGACAACACAACAACCATTTTAAAACACAACATCACCACTCATTCATAAGGCCTCACATAAGGCAGAATTTACCAAAATAAAGTCATATTCATAAGGCCTCACATAAGGAAGAATTTACCTAAATAATGTCATATTCAAAAGCCCTCACATAAGGCAAAATTTACCAACAAACAAAATTCAAAATAGCAGTCTATTAATGCAACATGTATGACTAACTTAAAAGTGCTTAAATACATCAACATCACTACAATTTTCATGGCATCTTTGACTGTGAAAAAGTGTCATTTTGACTTGAACTACTTTCCATTGTCTTCTTTCTTTGCTTCTCTCTAAGCTCATGAAGCTTGCTTGTTGAGATTGTTGCTTTACCATTCCATTTCAGCTTAGTTGTATTACTTGGTGTATAACTAATGTCACCAGTTACATCAGATGATCTTGTCACTTTTGCTTGTCCAGTAGAGTAGATCTTACTACTTGGCATGCCAGACTATAATAAAATTAGGATTATATCAATATTTAACCTGTTTAATTAAATAAAATTAGAATTATAATTCAATATTTAAGTTGTTAACATATATCAAAGACTCACATTCATGACTTTAAAGCCATTTACAGCTTGGAACACACCCATTTCCATGACTCTTGGTCTTTTTCTCTGGAGATGTGTTTCCCCTACCCCTACCTCTTCCTCTTTTAGTAGTACCAGCTATTGAAGATGATATATGATAAGTAGGAGGAGTAGAAGAGGATGCAGGAAAATCAGTAGATGCAGTAGGTAGGGGAGGTGCACTAGGTGCTACTGATGATGTTTTTTTTTGTCTTCCTCTTCCCTTTTTTAGTGGAGGCTCACTTTCTAATGGTGTTGATGGAGTTTTCTATACATATAAGAGAAAAAGTAAGTCATAAATTAAGAAAAGTAAGTCATAAATTAAGAAAAAGTAAAACAAGTTCAAATATTACCTTTGGTTTGCCTCTTCCCCTGCCTGAACCTGTTGGCTCAGCCCTTACTGATGCAGTAGGTAATGGTGCACTTTGTCTTGTTGATGATTCAACACCTTCTCTTTGAGGACACCCTCTCTTGTTATGGCCTCTGACATGGTATATATTGCATGTCATTGCAAGTCCAGTCCTAGGAAGCTTTTCAGATTTCTTAGTTTCTCCAGCTTTTTTTCTTCTAGCCTTAGGTGGCCTACCATGCATGTTTGTGATTTCTGGTGGCTCAATAGTGAGGTTTGTAGAAACTGGCCACATCTCCATGTTTGTGAGTGGTTCAATAACATTGGCATAAATCCTCAAGTAAGTTTCCTTACTGTAGCAACTGTCTATATAGTCATAAAGAGAAAACTTCTTAAAGTATAATGCAGCCACAACATGTGCACATGGTATGCCCCTTAACTGCCACACCCTACAACTACAAGTTCTCCTAGCAATATCTATTTTATGTTGACAAAGCCCTTCTTTCACTTCAAATCCAACAACTCCATTAAACTCAATGTTACAGTCCATAGACCTACTAATGTTCTCCTCTAAAACCTTCAGAGCCATTGGAGAGAAATTACACTTCCAAGTACTTGGAAACTCTCTTAATTTGGCTATTATTGTCATCATTTTCACTATTATTTCTTCAAGCATAGTAATGATGGTCTTGTGTCTAGCAGCCAAAATCCATGCATTAAAACACTCAGACATGTTGTTGTCTACAGAGTCACACTTTACTTCAGTATTGAAGTAAACTTTGCACCAAAAATTAATGTTGTAGTACTTTAAGTTATCCATCATTTTTTCTGGACCTAACAACTTCATCTTTCAAAATTGTTGTCTTCTTTGAAGACCCCTCCAATCCTTATTCTAGTTAGCTAATATGTGTCTAGCACACATTCTATGTTCACACTTAGGTAATATATTTGTAATTGCTACAGACATTTCCTGCAATAGATGATTATTAGGTCACAATTACATATATAAATTGAAAATTACAAAATAACTTCACATACATTTTGCATATCTGTAATAAAGGTGAGACCTTCACCATCTCCAAGTGACAGATCATCTCTTATACACTTGACAAACATGGTCCATGTGTGTTTGTTCTCCTTTTCAACTACTGCCCAAGCAAGTGGTAGCATCTGATTGTTACCATCATTGGCCATAACAACTAACAGTTGGCCTTTACAAACACATTTAAGGAAACAACCATCTAAGCCTATGCACTTTCTACAATGTATCCATGCCTTCTTTAAAGCATCAAAACAGCATCAGGTTCACCAACTTTTACAACACAACTGGTCCCTGGATTGGTCCTCAACAATTCATCTTTGTAGTCAAGTATTCTTCCAAATTCCACAACATGATCACCCATTATATCTTTCAACACTTTAGCTCTTGCTCTTTTCACAGTAGTCTTGCCAACATGAAGTTTTAACTTTTTCCTAATCATCTCCTGCAACTTGAAGACTCTTATGTTTGGTTGCTCAGTTATTCTTTCTCTGAAGGCTTCAAATAAAAACTTTGCATTGCACAAGTAATTTCTAGTTGTATTGTTGTAAGTATTCTTTGGATTGTAAGCTTTTATCATGAGATTATTTGTTGTCTTGTCAAGACAGACATACAAAAGCCATGGACAACCATCTTTGCATCAACTCTAACTTTCTTTGGCTCATTCACCCACTTCTCCACCTGAACCCTTCTTCTAACTGCATATTTAGTTACTGCTTGTCTAAATTCTTTCACATCTTTAAACACCATTCCCAACTGCCACACAACTTTCTTTGCAGTAGGATCATGAATGATTTTTTGAGTTTTTGAACTCCTCTTTCTTGACAACTTTACCCTTCTTGATCTACCAGATTCATGTTCATCATCATTACAACACTCATCTTCATCTAACTCAAAACTATCATCATCAGAACTTGCAAAGTAAGGCTCACCACCTCCTAGCCTTCCTTCATGACTTACTTTACCTGTTCCAGTTTCATTAAAACCTAAATCTGGTCCAGCTTCACCTACTGGTACCTCTTCATTGTCAGCTGCTACTATTTCCCTTCTTTTCCTCCTTTGAAAAATTCTCTTTTCAGCCCTCAACTCCCTAACCTCCTCATGTACATAACTACTATACTCTTCCTCATCATCATCTCCAACTAATTCAGCTTCAGACTCAACACTATCCTCAGTTGAATGGATAGTTGAATAATCAGAACCATCTACTTCTTTTTCTGAGAAATCAGGTCCAGCAGGACCAACATCTATATCATCATCAGTAGCACCATCTGCAGTAGCACAATCTGCAGTAGCAGTAAGGTGTGGTAGTGAAAAGAGGTGAGGTTGAAAAAATAGTAACAGGGTCCTCACTGTTTAAATGGTCTTCACCTACCCCAAAGTTAAAGTTTTCACTCTCACTAGGCATTGTATTAAAAGTTGAACTAGATTCTCCCATATTCACATGACTACCATTTTCTATTAACATGGGGCCCATAATTGCCTCATCAACCAAATGCCTAACAAATACCTCCACTTCATCCCCATCTTCCAAGGAACACATCATGTCTAAAATATCATTATCATTATCAACATCTACCAAAATGTCATTGTTAGGTGTTTTAATACTAAAGGTGCAAGTTGTACTATATCCCAATTCTCTAATATAGTCTTTCAACTCAAAATATGACATTTTATCTACATCAACATCCAAAAATTCTGTAAGTTTTCCACCATTATATATTGGTTCCCCACTACTTAAATCTAACACCCCACCATGGTACCACCTTAGAGTAATCAAACTAAACATATGCATATCTTACATGAAGGCAATAAAAAAGACAGACTAGTAATTATAGACATACTCTAACCTGAGGGCAATCCAAAAAATAGAATAGTACTTAAAAACGAACAGAATACAACACATTAGCAAACGAACAGAATACAACACAGTACTTAGCTTCTCTATGAACATAATCTATGAACATAAATACAACACAGTAGAAGACTAGCAACTTCTCTATGAACATAATACTAAGAAGAACATAAATACAACACTCCATGAACATAATACTAAGACGAACAGAATACAAAATTACGCGACTTAGACGAGAAAGGAAAAAACCAAATTTCATGAAAAAATGTGGTATAATATGGTGTAAATGAACACCTAACACTATAATCGTAAGCCACACATAAGATTTCACACAATGTTGCTCTTAATTTCACGAATGAACAGAAACCCTAGGGGATAAATCACAAACTCGAAATAAGGGATAAAGAACTAACATTTTACTAAATCAGTTGATAAACTACGAAATGAAGTTGACAATACACAGCAAAATCGTTCAATGATAGCAAATTCGTTTGATGATCACCAGAAATGCATTGCTAATGGAGAAGGATTGAAAATGAGAAAGGAGAATTTTTTTGTTCTTTTACGTTTTAGGAGGGAAATGGGGAGAAAAACAAGAAATGAGAGTTGAAGAGGCGGGGGACCCAATGCGTGGAATCACGCAGGCCTAATTATTTGGTTTATGTGTTGAGGTCAGCACTTAGGTGTGTAGAAAATAGAGAAATATAAAGTTCAGGTGGGTAATAGGACACCCGTAAAGTTGGAGTGTGTAGTTGGTATTTCGGGTATAGGTTGGGGGGGGTTTAGACCATTTTCTCAACAAAAAAAATAGTATTCTATGAAACTTACATTTATTGAGTAGGAGATTAATCAAATAATATAAAAGAAATTGCGATCATAAGATCAACAATAATGACAATATTTTCAGTATAATCTCATTGTTGAATTGTGAGAAGAATGAAGTGTACACAAATCTTATCATTATCTTTATAAAGATAAAAAGACAATTTTCAATAGATTTTCAATTCAAAAAACTCGTATTTCATAAATTTATAATTATAAAATTGATAAATTAAATAAAAATAGAAAAGAGTGAAATTCTCTTGCAGTACAAATTTTGGACTTTATTCTATTCCCTCTAGAAACCTTGACCTCAAAAGTGAATTTTCTTCACATTTTCTTTTTATTGGTGCAATTTTCTTCTAGAAGCTTTGTAGACTTTTTGTTGTCCATATATATTGGACATAAATCATGAAAGTCAATAAAAATGGGCCACAACTCACACGTCTCATTAGGGTAGGTGATTTAAGGTTATGAATTTTCATGGTGTTAACAAAATATGATTGCTCTATTATGGAGTAATCATAGAGCATTTATAGTATATTACATTTTTTAATAAATTTACTTTTGATAATCATGTTCTTTTTTATATTAATTAGAATTTATAAAAATAAACGAATTTACTTTATGTATACTGACAGAGTATATATTTTCTATACCATCAAAATTAAATCAAGGGAAAAATGACAAATATATCCCTGAAGGCCTGAACTATCGTAAATGGCATGCAGATACCCTCCGGCATACTTTTGGGACATTGGTGCCCATGTCATCCAAAAACTAGAGCATATATGCCCTTCACTTTAACGGAAGACTAAATAGGGACACGTGGCGCAATCTTATCCGTCGATCCGATATTTAATAAATGTCGGATCAGTGGATAAGATTATGACACACATATGTCCGTTAGTATAAAGGGTATATATGCTCTAGTTTTTTTATGGTAGGGGCATCAATGTCTCAAAAGTATGACGGAGGGTATATGCATACCATTTACGATAGTTTGGAGGTATATTTGTCATTTTTCTCTTAAATCAACCCACCAATAATATATAAAAAACATATATGTCCGACGAAGTTCACGCAAAAATAACTTAACTTCAGTCATATTTGTCTACACTTCATCCTTATGAACATCAAATATTGTATATCTCTGAAGTTGTTCTAAAAATGATAGACTTGTAATTGTTTACGCACTATAGTTATGGCTTAACATGTGGTATGTGTAATCCGAGTTATACTTACAAGTTAAATAATCTAAATTATATAATTACACACAATTACAACCAAATTCAATGATGGCATCCATGGAAGTGTATTGAAAACCAATGATCAAGCTTTGAAATCTTCTAAAAGGCCTCTGACAAGATCCAAAATTAATGAACTTCAAGATAACCAAATTAATTTCAATTTGAGATTAAACTTTTCTTGTGTTGGAACAAAGAGCCCAAGTCATGGAAGATCTAATGTGTGGCCCAAATTGAAGTCCAAATGATAAATATTAGAGGCCAAAAACTCAACACTTAGAAATTTTGTGCCCAAAATCATAAGGTGAGAGGCAGGTTCCGAGGATCCTATCAGGTTCAGTCTCAAGGTTTAATCTAAAATTACTAGTCAGTCCAATTGCACAAGTGAAACGCGAAAGTCAAGCCTTTTATGCTGCCCAAATTTGAAGCTTTTTCATGTCAAAGTCAATTCAAGAGTTTCATGATATTTGCCTAAATTTGGTTTTGGCTTATAATCCTAATTTTTTTAAGACTGCTTATTGCTTTTGTAGGTAGTTTGGATTTATTTCTTTTTTCATTATTCATAAGGTAGTTGGTATTGTTTTCCAAGATTGTCTTGGATTGACTTCTTAATTATTTTTTTCCTATTTCTTTATTACTTGGAAATCTTATTTGTGGAGATTTTTAGGCTAAATTTTGTGACCCCTTTAGCATTATATATAGGTGTCTTATCTTTTTTATTTAGAAATTATTCAGATTATTAATAAACTTGAGAGGTTTTCTCTTTTTACATCTTTGTGTATGACAATTATTGATCCATCTTTGAGTTCATTCTAACGTTATTTTCATTTCTTCTATTTTTCTTCAAAGTTTTTAATTTTTCTTGGGATAATGCATAAGTACCCCCCTAGACTATGACCGAAATCCCAGAGACACACCTAAACTTAACTAGGGTCCTATTACTCCCCTGAACTCATTTTTTTTGTATTTTTGTGCACCTTTTGTGCTGATGTGGCACGTTCAACCACCCAAGTTGGTTGTGTTTGTACACACTCGCCCGCC
>JAJOOO010080477.1:0-23101 GCA_029582685.1 Solanum piurae
AATTAGTTAAAAAGGATTTGGTTATCAATGGTCTCAATAAAAATAAAATTTCATAAAATTAAAGAAGTAACAAGTAATCTAGGGGTGTATGGCAATAAAATAAATGTCACATAGGGGTAATTTTGTTGCTCTTCATTGATGAAAATTCATGAATAGGCCAGGTAATGTTCAATGAAACTAATCTTCTTTCGATCTCATAGCATCCTTCCATAAAATCTCCTTTTGGTCTCATCTATAAGCCATACTAAATAACCTAATACATTACTATATTCTCTCTTTTGATGCAGAAATAGGGCAGATAGATCCGACTCATAACCTCTATTTTCAACCAAGTTACATACATCAAACAAGGGGCGTCTCAAACCCGTTGGTGGTCTAAGGCCAAAATTAAACTACAGGCCTTAATAAGAATTTTAAAAATTATGTATTTTTATAGTTGAAATTTATTTTTCTAGATTTTTGAGATACAAAGTTGTTAATAAATTTTGTGTAGTCAATTTCTTCTAATGATTCTTTTTCAATAAATAATATAACCAATCCAATTAATCTTTCTTGAGATATTGTTGATCTTAAATAAGATTTTATTATTTTTAATTTTCAAAAAATTCTTTATGCTAAGGTTACTGTTATAGGAATTGTTAAAAATAATTTATTAGCAATATAAGCATTTGGAAAAGAATCAAGTCTTTTAATTTGATTAAGTATCTTGATTAGAGTATTTTCTTCTACTTGTCTGCTTTCCCTTAACACTTTTAATTGAGAAAAGAAGTCTAAATCGTGAATATCATGGTGAGTATTATGTTTTAAGGAATATTCAAGATTAGGGAAATATTTTTTGGAATTCTCATCATCTAATGATCTCAACTTTTTTGCACTAAATAGAAAACCAAAAATATTTATATATACCTCAAATTGTTCAAATATCTTTTGAAGTGAAAAGATGTCTTGGTCTACTATGTATAAAAACTAATCAACTCTAAAAGATTCTTCTAGAGATCTTGTGATTTCATTATCAATATTCTCATCAAATTGTTTTTTCAATAAATTACATGTTTCTTATAAAATCCAGGTTCTATATTCATCTCTAATGCAATTTGTTTAGCCGAAATCATATCACTTGTAAATATTTCTTCCCTATATGTTTTTTTAAAAAAAAATAGACCTCTTAATTGATCTATAGCAACATCAATATGAAAATATTTTGATTGTAAACTTTTACTAATTGAATTGACAGAAAATAATACATCAACAAAATAGTCATACCCAATAAAAAACTAAAAAATTCAAATTCATAAACAACTAATCAATTAGATTCACTTTTAATTTTGGAATCATCACGAACTTCTTGTAGTTTAAATAAAGCATCTCTTATTTGTGGCTTTTGAAATCTTATTGATTTAATACTTTCAATACGACTTTGCCATCGTGTTTGTGACAATGATTTAAGAGTTAAACTTGGTACACTATCTTTTAAAATTTTCCACCACTTAGTAGTGTAAGAAAATAGTCAATACATTGTACCACTCCAAAGAATGATATAACTTTCGTACAGGAATTAACCATATCACAAAGTACCAAATTTAGTTTATGACAACCATATGGTGTATAAAATGATCTAGGATTTATATCAAGAAGTCTCTTTTTGCACTCCTTGTTGTTTTTCCTTTATATTAGATATGTTATCATATCTTTTTCCTCTTAAATTATCAATATCATGTCCAATATATTTTATTTCATTTAAAATGACTTTAAAAAGGCCTTTTAGACTCGTATCATCCACTTTTGAGAATTCTAAGAAATATTGGGTTATATTAATTGGAGGTGCCGAAATATCTGCACTCCATATTATAAAAGATATTTTTCCTTGATGACTTGTATCTGGCATGGAGAAATACTTTGTTTTTATGAATTTTTCAATAATCTTGTTCATTATTTCACTTGCCAATAAATTTATTAATTCATTTTGTATATTATGTGCAAGATAATGATTATGAAATTCATCATGTTTGATTCGTCGAATATGTTCTTGCATAATTGGATCAAATTTGGCAATCATTTCAAGTAGACTCAAGAAGTTTCCGATATTTCTTGATAGATGTTTTCATTCCACCCCTCCCCCCCCTTAAACGCCAAATTATTTTTTCCAAGAGTATCTGTGACAGAAATAATTCTTGACATTACGGTTTTTCTGATATTTTCTATCTCTAATAATTTGTTCTTGAATGTTTTTATCGATTGTTTTTTATTAAGGAATCTAAATTATAAATTAATCGATGAACTCATATTATTAATATGTTGGTTGGTTGTTTCATGAGTTAATCTTATTAGTAAGATTTGTCCAATCTCTACTACCTTCATTAGCTAATTTATTGTCACGACCCGAGAGCGCCCCCTAGTCGTAACACGGCGTACTTGACCCTCGAAGGGGTCGCATACAAGACCTTAGCATTATCATATCATAAGATCGTAGAAAAGTAGGGAGAATTTAAAACTTTCTTTAAAGCATAATGTCAAAAACATTTCATAAAAGCGGAAGTCTTTCTAACTATCTTGTCTCAAACCATCTATGAATAACATGAATAAAAGTCTTGAGACGCAGCCCACATAAAGTCTAAAACATAAGAAAGGACATAAATGAAACATAAGGGGTTTGTCCTCGAAGCTATGAGGACTCACCAATCTTCAATTTTCTTGCACTTAGGAACCTAGCCTCCAAGCAACTCAATCTCCAAACACCCTACATTTGATTAGAATGTAGGCAATATGCGTTAGTACAAAGTGTACCAAGTATGAAAGCTAACATACCAACATAAAACATCTCAAAGGGGTTAGTCAACATAAGACATAATCATAACATAAACTCCAACATAAGCATCATATCATAACAATTCATCATAGGACGTACATAAGTTTATACTTCAACCCTTACTCTTTCATATTTCAAGTGAACTACTTCACAAGCCACCTTCAAGCATACTTGTGCAAGGCCAAGATAGCATCCCATAATACTATCTAAGCTCTCTTTGGTCATTCTTGGTCATAGTCCACCTTCATAGTTAAGACCTAGGTTTTCATGACATAAGAGCACTAAACCCCTAAGTAACCTCAAAGCACACTTGTGCAATGTATGTGGGGAATCCCATAATACCACACACACTAAGCATACCTTGAAGCCACCCTATTCATATTTACTATTTCTAGGTATCACTATTGGCTTACTTTCATATTGAAAAGGAACTATCATCTTAAGTCAATCCTACCATGGAAGGCAATTATAGCAACAATCCAAACTAGTCATACATCACATAAGAGGGCACTTCATAAGTAGCTTCAAGTTATACTTGTGCAATGTATGAGTGACATCCCATAATACCACTCACACTAAGTTCTCCTTTAGACTAGCTTACTCAATGCTAAATATTTATCATTCTAGACTATCAAAGTGTAGCATACTATCATGCTAGACCTAACTGCCATGGAAATCATCCTATCATACAATCCAAGCTATCAAAGGAAGGATACAAGTATACCAACATAGCCACCATGCAACCATTCAATAAGATACAAGCTATCCTTAGGGGAGTGTAAATCCTCAATCCTAAGCTATCCTTAGGAGAGTATGATGTCTCAATCCTAAGCTACCATGAATTGGTCTTGGCCTAACCAAGTCAAGCTACCATGAAATGCATCCTAACAATGCTAGTTCAAGATACCCATAGGAGAGGATAGATCCTCAATCCTAGGCTACCATGCCTATACTAATGCAAGCTACCATGAAAAGCATCCTACCAATGCTAGTTCAAGCTAACCTTCGGAGAGCTTAATTCCTCAATCCCAAGCTACCATGGGATCTACCATCCCAAGCTACATAACTAAACTAGCCATGAAGGAATCATAAGACTCAACCTCAAGCTATTCTATTCTAACGAGCACAATCAACATACTAGTCTAGATCGCAATACACATCATTCATAAGCCTTAATCATCGACAATTCTGAAGCATAATTCATCATAGAGTCCCAATTCTAATCATTCAATTCATATTATATCATACATTCATAAGCCTAGTTCAATTCATCATTTCATATTCCCATTCTTGGATAAGTTCTATACATGGTGATAACTCTAGAAAATCTATCAAGAACCATCAATTTCTCATCAAAAGATTTAAACCCACATACTTAGAAAAATTAGGGTTAGACAAGGAATTCACATAAATTCTTCATAATATCATGAATCAATACTAAATTAATCATATATGAGTAGTATCTAACACTTTGGAATCGTACCCACCTAAAACCCATACATTGGAAGTAACCCTACCTTAGATTGGGGTTCTTCTTCACAAATCTTGGGGGTTTCTAGGGGACTCTATGAGTGGAAGAACCCATAGATGAAAAGATAAACATACCTTCAATCACAACCTTAAACTAATCTTGAATACATGGATAAAATCTCCCTAAGCCACTGCCCTTTTTTTTTCTCTTCTTCCTCAATTCTAGAGAGATGAATTTTGGAGAGGATGTTAGGGGTCTTTAGATGTAAGGGTAAAAAGTGATTAGTTTAGGGTCTATTAACTATTTATAGGATGTAAATTAACTAATTTAATCGACCCTCCTAACCCCTAAACTAATTTCTAAACTAACCCTCAACTCCTACCTTAAAACTGAAAGCTGAAAACTGGGCATACCTACAAGACCTCCACCTACGGACCGTAGGTGGAGTGACGGGTCGTTCTGTTCCTTCGTCGTTTGGGTCTGGGACTTGGTCACGGGAGCTAAGTCTCCCTATACTAAGTCCTTACCTACGGAGTAGACTTACGCGGCGTCGTTTGACTTACGGGGCGTCACTTGCCTCTGTAAGTCAAGCTGTTTTTGATAGCTTTTGGCTAATGATGGGGTCCTCCTCAAGGACCCCTAGGGTTGTCCTTGGGAGGGTCATACCCAGACGTTTAACCCCTATTTATGTCCATCTAAGTATAGGGAACATTATCTTCATTTAAACCCTCATACAACACTCCAAAGGTCTACTACAAGACCCTACAACACACTAGTTCATCTCACTAGTTCAACTTGTTAGTTTCCGGGCGTTATAATCATTTCTTGACGTTTGACCTCTAAAATCACCAAAGTAATTTCAAAAGCCATTATTCATCATTTAAACAAGGGTCCAACTATAAACTAACCTGTGAGGCTCTAGTTCGCCCTACTAGATTCCATCAAACAATAGCTAGGTCTAACTAGGTTCTATGGGGTGTTACATTTATTATTCTTTACATTAAATGTCATATTGTATAACTTACAATAAAGACAAAATGCCTTATTCCAATCTTTGGAATAAACTAATCATCTTCTTTCATGTCTTTCTCCATTTGCCAACTTTCGAAAATAATATGTATTAGAAAGTGCCTTAAAAAATTATCCTTTGGAAAACATGTGTCGGTAATTCTAATTGGTCCCTTTTCTACTAATACGTCTCTTAACTTTGTATCAACAATATTCCATTAACTAGGATCATAGATATTTCAGGTGTATGATTATTTAATTCATTTATTAGTTTTTGATTTTCTTGGGAATCTACATCCCACTTTTCACTAATTTCTTATCCTTTTTTTTTTTTGGTTTATATCATTATCTAACTCAACTTCAACTATGTTAGTGACTTGTTCTTCTAAAGAGCATTAATGAGTCCGAGATTTGGACTCATTTAGGGCTTTGTTTATATAGATTTGGTGTCCTCAAATGCTTAATTTGTGTCAATAACTGATTTAAAACCCTTGATTTTTAGGTATATGGATTGAGGAACAAAGAAAGGACACTAACTTGCAAAAAGGAACAAAACAAGAGGAAACAATGAAGAAAGGAAAGCCTGGTGATCGCCAAGTTCACTTGGGGACTCTCCAAAAGGGCCATTTAACCACCTAAAGTTCCAGTGTGCCAAGCCCTGAGGGAAGAAACCAAGTCAGCGATAGAAAGGAGTAGTCAGTGGATCACCAAGTAGTTATGTGATGCAGTTCTATATCGCCCAAAGTTACAGACCTGGAGGATGTTGAGTACCAAAGAAAAAGGACGATGGAATAGGCCAAAGGGTGAATCGCCTAATGGTTCGGCAATCCCAGCTTACTTCGCCAAATGACTTTTCGCAGAATATTTATGGAGACTATAAATACATTTTTGAACATTTAGTTTAATATCTTTGGTGGAGATTTTTATAATTTTTGCTTCTCTTATTAGGTTTTGAACATAGAGAGACAATTTTCGCTAGTTTTCCTTAGCTTTGAAGAATTCAAGTTTTTCACTTTTGAGAAAATGGAAGTGGGTCTTTGAGAATCTTCAAATTGGAACATTCTAAGGACGAATCTACACTTACCCAGTTTATGGATAATCAATTTGGTAACTGTTTTTATCTTTTTATGATGTCCAGCTAAAACCGAAATTCTTGTGGTGTGATTATGTGATTACGGACTGATTTAGCTTATGGGTATTGCTAATTGTTAGTATTAATTCTATTTAAAAGTGAGTTTAATCATTAATTATGGTTTAATTTAAGAATAGTAGTTGCAAATGCAGTTCTAGCTTGGTGTTCTTGGTTTGCTCAAGAGAGAGGTTTTAGAACTAAGGATTTAGATTGATGGTTTGTGGGTATTGGGTTGACCTGGGTTCATCTTGAGAGAGTGAATGGATTAAGGTGTGAACTGCACTTATTTTGCATGCTTGTTGATGTTCGAGAGAAATTAACCTGATTCAGGGTAAATTGTTCGAGATAAAATTTACCTCCTCTATATCCTAGCCTACTCACTAAAATCTAGTTATTTAGTAATAGTTGCAATTACCCATTTGTCTATATTAGACTATAATCGATCACATCCCAAGAACCCGTTTCATTATTTTTATTTCGTATTGTTTGTGACTGTTGTTTGTAGTTGATAATCAAAACCAAAATCCCCATTTGACATTCGTGTCACCCCCTGATTTGAATGATGTTTTTATTCAATATCTTTTATTCCTATGACTGATTTGACCATGTTCATTCTTCCCAATTGAATCTGAAACACGTACCGCTCTCTATGGGAGTCGACAACTCACTTAGTTGGGTTTTATACTGATTAACGTATGTTGACGCTTAGAATTAGATGAAGTTTTTTTGAAGCGTTAAATCAAAATGGCGCCGCTGCCGAGGAGTGATGTTGTTTGAGATTCTTTTGGTAAAGTTCAATTGTGTTCTTGTTAGTTATAGTTGAATCTACTTACTTTTAGTTTTTTTTGTGTTTCTGTTGAAATAGAGGAAATGAGCGTTAATGGTAGTAACGGTAGCCAAGTGGGGCACAAGATGAAATCAGAAATCTAAATGATGTCAATGACCCGAACATCAATGACTGAGTCCAAATGTATGGTGTTGGGTCCATTCGACTGCCTCCTATCGAAGGAAATGTTGTGTTTCACATCACAAGCACCATGTTGCAGCTCCTTCAACTAAAAGGTTTGTTTGGTAGGCTGGCTCATGAAGACCCTCATGAGCACATTAAAATTTTTGTTGATGTTTGCGGCCCGTTCTCCTTCAAAAACATCTCCCAAGAATCGGTCCGGCTGAGGATGTTCCCATTCTATCTAATGGGAGAAGAGTGCAAGTGGTTGGCTGAGTTGCCAATAGATTCTATTACTTCGTGGGAAGAATTTATTACCGCATTCCAAGTGTTATTTTTCCCTCCTTCGAAGATGACAACTCTTCGGGACAACATTCAAAGATTCAAGCATTTAGAGGGTGGGCCAATCCATGAGACTCGACTAAGGTTTAAGAAGTTGGTGTTGCAATGCCCAACTCATGGATTGCCTGATTATGTCTTGCTGCAGTACTTTTACAGAAGCATTGATTCGATGAACAAGGGAGTAGCTGATAAACTTTCTCTGGGAGGTTTGATGCAACAACCTTATGTGATAGCCATCCAACTCTTAGATGGTATGACCAAAATTAACCGAGTATGGTACACCCTGAAGATCAGGTCTCCCCTCTCACTTTTAAATTTACAAAGGAGCTACTTGAGATATATCAAGAGAGGGACCAAAACATGGCGAATATGATGACCCAACTTAACATTTTATCCAAAAATGTCATGGGTGTTGGTGCAAGAAGTCTGAATGTTGTGGGTGTTGGTTGTGTAAACCCCGATGAGGACAAATTTTAAGCATTGTACAACAAGGAAGTAAACTTCTTAGCCAACCCAGGAGGTGGTTATCGTGCAAACTACCCAAGGCCGGGTGGTAACCAAGGTTGGAACATACATGAGGGTTGGAGAGACCGGGATAGAGAGTGGCGTGATCGTAACGCCACCTGGAAGGAAAGAGAAGGGGAGAAGGATAGGTATATATGTTCCTCCCCGCGAGCGTCAAAAGCCCAAAGATTTTGAGGGTGGCAGGGCTGAGGATATGCTGTTTCGTATTCTCAACAAGGTTGAAGGGTGCGATAAAATTTTGAAGGAAATGAAGGAAGATGTATCGACCCTTAACCAGACGGTGACCTCTCATTCCATCTCTACCAAGCAGTTGGAGACCCAAATGGGTCAAATTTCTTCTCATTTAAACACGAGACAACAAGGGGGGTTGCCTAGTGACACTAAAGCAAACCCAAAATATCAATCTTGAATAGGTACTTCCGTCGTGCGACGACGTTAACTAAAGCGCTGCTTGGGAGGCAACCCAAGTTTTTATTGCTTTATGTCGGTTCTTGGAATAACGGGTGTTGATTGTGCAGGTGAAAAAGCGGAATGTCTTTTTAAAATAGCAGTTAGCGAGCCAAGAGTCCAGTCGGTGACTCGCCAAAGAGGTTGGTGAGCCCGACTTGGACCACCGTTGGACTCAAGAAAATTTGAGGATGGAGTCTGTAAAACTCAGCGGGCCCATGGACAGGTCGGCGCCTCACCGAACTGGTCGGCCAGCCCGACTTTGTCCGTCGTCTGGACCCCCAAGTTAACTGGAGGTCCCATAAGTAACTACTCGGCATGTTAAGTAACTACTCGGTGTGTTAAGTAACTACTCGGCGTGTTACCGAGTGGTTCGGCGAGGCCGACTAATATCGCCAAAAGGGTGCGAACTGGAAGGTTTTTAAAAGGCCAAAGGTTTAAAATTTCAAACTCTTTCACATTCCCTCACTTTTAACTTCATACAATCACATCCGCACTTTAAATTTTCAATACTATTGCATTTTATCACTTTTTGGTCGTTGATTTTGTGTTCGAAGTTGGAATTCTTTGCTGGCTAACTTTTCAAATCCTAATTCGGTATTAAAGGTTGGTTTTCCGAACCCCAAACTAGTAATTAGCAGTTGAACTCATTAGCAATTGTTTACTTATTATTGATGTGTGATGGGCCTCTCTGAAATCATAATTGTGTGCTAGTTAGCCATTTTTAATTTCGATATCATGCCTAAATTGCCTAAATTGTTGATTCCGTGAGTGTTGTGCTATATAATTGATCGTAGTCTTATGGGTTGCATTAAATTTGTTGTTCGGTCTAGTCGGGTGAAGTGTGAGTAACCTAAATTGTGCTAATTGACGTGCGTTGCCTAATTATGGAACGTGTGACGTCATTCTTAAGGGTTTATGTCACGACTCGAGAGCACCCCCTAGTCGTAACACGGCGTACTCGACCCCGAAGGGGTCTTATACATGCCTCATAGCATTCATTCATCGCATAGGTAATAGAAATAGTACAGAATTAAAACTTTTTATCTAAAACCATACGTTTCAAAACATTCATTTAACATTCTTTCAAAAGACACAATGAAAGTCGCAGTCTCACATGGCCATCTAAGACAAACTTTAACAAGATAGGGTCACGACCCTTTACAATCGAAGTCTAAACAATAGTCTTAAAACATAAAGAACTAGAAACAATAAAAGTCCTTGTCCTCTATCTATGAGGACATACCAAGTCTTGGAGGAAAACTCTATCCAAGCAATTTAATCCTAACTAGAATCAATCACTTGCCGGAACCTACACTTGTAGTAAAAAAAGAGAAATATGGGTTAGCACACATAAATGTACTAAGTATAATGACCATGTAAAAACAAGCTTTAAAAGGGACATTTTGGTTGGAAACCATGCATTATGCCACTTTTTAGAAATACCATGAACAATAGCATGAGAGAGATACAATACAAGTATAATCATCATACAAGTAATAACTCCACATTTAGACAAGATCATCATGTAAATCATTACCGTCATCTTGGACCTTCACCTTAAGTAACCCTCATGCTATACCTTGTGCAATGCATGGATGGCGTCCCATACCACCATCAACACCAAGGCACCACATTATGGTCACCAAAGGTGAACTTACCATTCGTTTCTTTTTTTACGTTTACTCCATATCCACACATAAGAGACATAACATTTCATAAGGATGACAGGGGAATATAACTCATAATATAACCCAAGTATAGCATGCATATCACATTAGGCATTTAAGAGTTAACATTATTCAATTACTTCATTTAGAGGACTTTCATACATTAGTCATTGAGACTTAGATAACTCACTATGACCCTATCAAAGCCTACTCGTGCAATGTATAGATGGCATCCCATACTACCACCTACACTACATAGAACCTCTCAAGAAACCATAATGCACATCTCACATGATGGGAATAAGCGTTTAATCGACATAGACCATGCAAACTAGACATGGTATCCGGTGTCATATAGGCCCACACCGTAAAGAGGTGTTCCACTTGCCTAACGTAGAATGATAACATTAGCTCAGATGGAATCCGCTGGCTAATATCCTATGTGGGCACATAGTTCTGGGATAGGAAGATGTTCCTTGGAACTCTAACCTTACATTGGGAGAGTTTCCATCTAACCATATCCACTCGGTGCTTAGCCTACATTCCCAGAGATCAATTCATTCACAGTACATTAGTGTACTCGGGAGGAATGCCATAGGCCTAATGACCCTTAATACATCATTACCAAGGAAGGAATGCTATAAGCCTATCGATCCATTGTTCATTCAAGGATAGCTCTAGGGTCCTCAGGAAAGGAATGTCATAAGCCTATCGATTCATGGTCCCTCATTACATTTTTATACTCATGAAAGGAATGCCACTAGCCTATCGAATCACGGTACATTGACTAATTAAGAAGGGAATGCGACTAGCCTATCAATTCTAGAGTCTTCATTACATTTGATCATTTATCAAAGGAATGCCTCAAGCCTATCGATTCATATCCATCAAGTCAAGACACATTCATTAATCATATATGAAAGGAATACCATAGCCTGTCGATTCATATTCATCAAGTCAAGACATATTCATTAATCATATATGAAAGGAATGCCATAGCCTATCGATTCATATTCATCAAGTCAAGAGACATCCATTCAAGTTAGAACATTACCTCATAGGAGCCCTTCACATTCTATCAACGTCATTCATGAGTGGCAATAGAGAATATACTATCAACAATAACATATTTACATTGTATACATGATCATCATTCTATCATTGAAATCACATGCGTATACTTCACATCATAATCATACATAGTAATTACAGCAACAACATTTCTCATTGCATTGGAGGAACTTCCTTCTCCAACTCACATCATGCTCATCATAACGTCATTAAGCTCATTATGCATTTACTCTCAAAATAACATTTAGGCATGTTCAACAATTCACCTCATGAAGCATATAGACAACTCATACTATATGCAAATCAACACAAGGAACATAAATTATGAAAACTCATTTTCTCATATAAATAAGAATTCAACTAGAACATGCTTAACATAAGGAGACCATGGAAACTCATATTCACGCATGACTCCAAAACAAGAAACAAGCTACAAGGAACTCTAGGTCTTAAGATTGAATAAGAATAAAAGGAAAGAGATAAGGATCAGCACTCTCAACAACCTTACTATGAAACAAACTATCCCCCACTTAGGAGAAAACCCAACTAAGGCCAATCATGAACACAACATAACAACCTCAAAAAATAATTCATGACCACAAGCAACTATCACTTACCGGTACCTTCATCCGGGTTAGCTCCCTTGCCCTCATTGCCTTGAAGTGCATATGAACGGTTTTTCTTGGGAGCATTAGAATCCGGGCAATCATAAGAAGCTTGTTTGACCTCTTTCCTCTAGCCGTAAGAGTAGGACAATTTCTCACTTGGTGATCATGCTTTCCAAAACCATAGCACCCACTAGTACCGGCTAGGCAATTCCTATGATGCCTCTTCCCACAAGTGGTGCAAAGAGGTTTAGAAAATGAACCTATCATTACAGATCAACCTAAAGTCACACTAACCGAAACTTTAAGGCTCTAGTTCAACCTATCATTTTCCGAGTCGTTACATTAGCCCACACTTTGGAACATTCATCCTTGAATGACACTTAAAATACATTAAGGGAAAAAAGACTAGAGACTAAGCAGCCCAACAATCATGCAACATCATAAACAATGCATAAACAAGAAAGTAGGAACTACATCTACATACTCATTATGCATCAAAGCAACAACATTTCTCATTTCATTAGAGGAACTTCCTTCTCCAACTCACATCATGATCATCATAACGTCATTAAGCTCATTATGCATTTACTCTCAAAAGAACATTTAGGCATGTTCAACAATTCACCTCATGAAACATATAGACAACTCATACTATATGCAAATCAACACGAGGAACATAAATTATGAAAACTCATTTTCTCATATAAATAAGAATTCAACTAGAACATGCTTAACATAAGGAGACCATGGAAACTCATATTCACGCATGAATCCAAAACAAGAAACAAGCTACAAGGAAATCTAGGTCTTAAGATTGAATAAGAATAAAAGGAAAGATATAAGGATCCGCACTCTCAGCTACCTTACTATTCAACAAACTATCCCCCACTTAGGAGAAAACCCAACTAAGGCTAATCATGAACACAACATAACAACCTCAAAAAATCATTCATGACCACAAGGAACTATTACTTACCGGTACCTTCATCCGGGTTAGCTGCCTTGCCCTAATTGGCTTGAAGTGCATAGAAACAATTTTTCTTTGGAGCATTAGGATCCGGGCAAACATAAGAAGCTTGATTGACCTCCTTCCTTTAGCCGTAAGCGTAGGACAATTTCTCACTTGGTGATCATGCTTTCCAAAACCATAGCACCCACTAGTACCGGCTAGACACTTCCTATGATGCCTCTTCCCACAAGTGGTGCAAAGAGGTTTACAAAATGGACCTATCATTACACATCAACCTAAAGTCACACTAACCGAAACTTTAAGGCTCTAGTTCAACCTATCATTTTTCGAGTCGTTACATTATCTTACACTTAGGAAAATTCGTCCTTGAATAACACTTAAAATACATTAATGGAAAAATGACTAGAGACTAGCGGCCCAACAATCATGCAACATCATAAACAATGCATAAACAAGAAATTAGGAACTACATCTACATACTCATTATGCATCAAAGTAACAACATTTCTCATTTCATTGGAGGAACTTCCTTCTCCAACTCACATCATGCTCATCATAACGTCATTAAGCTCATTATGCATTTACTCTCAAAAGAACATTTAGGAATGTTCGACAATTCACCTCATGAAGCATATAGACAACTCATACAATATGCAAATCAAAATGAGGAACATAAATCATGAAAACTCATTTTCTCATATAAACAGGAATTCAACTAGAACATGCATAACCTAAGGAGACCATGAAAACTCATAATCACGCACGACTCCAAAACAAGAAACAAGCTACAAGGAACTCTAGGTCTTAAGATTGAATAAGAATAAAAGGAAAGAGATAAGGATCAGCACTCTCAACAACCTTATTATGCAACAAACTATCCCCCACTTAGGAGAAAACCCAACTAAGGACAATCATGAACAAAACATAACAACCTCAAAAAATCATTCATGACCACAAGGAACTATCACTTACCGGTACCTTCATACGGGTTAGCTCCCTTGCCCTCATTGGCTTGAAGTTCATAAAAACCATTTTTCTTTGGAGCATTAGGATCCGGGCAAACATAAGAATCTTGTTTCATCTCCTTCCTCTAGCCGTAAGCGTAGACAATTTCTCACTTGGTGATCATGCTTTCCAAAACCATAGCACCCACTAGTACCGGCTAGGAACTTCCTATGATGCTTCTTCCCACAAGTGGTGCAAAGAGGTTTAGAAAATGGACCTATTATTACACATCAACCGAAAGTCACACTAACCGAAACTTTAAGGCTCTAGTTCAACCTATCATTTTCTGAGTCGTTACATTATCCCACACTTAGGAAAATTCGTCCTTGAATGACACTTAAAATACATTAAGGGAAAAATGAATCGACACTAGCATCCCAACAATCATGCAACATCATAAACAATGCATAAACAAGAAAGTAGGAACTACATCTACATACTCATTATGCATCAAAGCAACAACATTTCTCATTTCATTAGAGGAACTTCCTTCTCCTACTCACATCATGATCATCATAACGTCATTAAGCTCATTATGCATTTACTCTCAAAAGAACATTTAGGCATGTTCAACAATTCACCTCATGAAATATATAGACAACTCATACTATATGCAAATCAACACGAGGAACATAAATTATGAAAACTCATTTTCTGATATAAATAAGAATTCGACAAGAACATGCTTAACATAAGGAGACCATGGAAACTCATATTCACGCACGACTGCAAAACAAGAAAGAAGCTACAAGGAAATCTAGGTCTTAAGATTGAATAAGAATAAAAGGAAAGAGATAAGGATCAACACTTTCAACAACCTTACTATTCAACAAACTATCCCCCACTTAGGAGAAAACCCAACTAAGGCTAATCATGAACACAACATAACAACCTCAAAAAATCATTCATGACCACAAGGAACTATTACTTACCGGTACCTTCATCCGGGTTAGCTGCCTTGCCCTCATTGGCTTGAAGTGCATAGAAACAATTTTTCTTTGGAGCATTAGGATCCGGGCAAACATAAGAAGCTTGTTTCACCTCCTTCCTCTAGCCGTAAGCATAGGACAATTTCTCACTTGGTGATCATGCTTTCCAAAACCATAGCACCCACTAGTACCGGCTAGGCACTTCCTATGATGCCTCTTCCCACAAGTGGTGCAAAGAGGTTTAGAAAATGGACCTATCATTACACATCAACCTAAAGTCACACTAACCAAAACTTTAAGGCTCTAGTTAAACCTATCATTTTCCGAGTCATTACATTATCCCACACTTAGGAATAATCGTCCTTGAATGACACTTAAAATACATTAAGGGAAAAATGACTCGAGACTAGCAGCCCAACAATCATGCAACATCATAAACAATGCATAAACAAGAAAGTAGGAGCTACATCTACATACTCATTATGCATCAAAGCAACAACATTTCTCATTTCATTGGAGGAACTTCCTTCTCCAACTCACATCATGATCATCATAACGTCATTAAGCTCATTATGCATTTACTCTCAAAAGAACATTTAGGCATGTTCAACAATTCACCTCATGAAGCATATAGACAACTCATACTATATGCAAATCAACACGAGGAACATAAATCATGAAAACTCATTTTCTCATATAAACAAGAATTCAACTAGAACATGCTTAACATAAGGAGACCATGGAACTCATATTCACGCATGACTCCAAAACAAGAAACAAGCTACAAGGAAATCTAGGTCTTAAGATTGAATAAGAATAAAAGGAAAGAGATAAGGATCATTACTCTCAACAACCTTACTATTCAACAAACTATCCCCCACTTAGCAGAAAACCCTACTAAGGCTAATCATGAACACAACATAACAACCTAAAAAAATCATTCATGACCACAGGGAACTATCACTTACTGGTACCTTCATCCGGGTTAGCTCCCTTGCCCTCATTGCCTTGAAGTTCATAGGAACAATTTTCTTTGGAGCATTAGGATCCGGGCAAACATAAGAAGCTTGTTTCACCTCCTTCCTCTAGCCGTAAGCGTAGGACAATTTCTCACTTGGTGATCATGGTTTCCAAAAACATAGCACCCACTAGTACCGGCTAGGCACTTCCTATGATGCCTCTTCCCACAAGTGGTGCAAAGAGGTTTAGAAAATGGACCTATCATTACACAACAACATAAACTCACACTAACCGAACATTTAAGGCTCTAGTTCAACCTATCATTTTCCGAGTCGTTACATTATCCCACACTTAGGAAAATTCGTCCTTGAATGACACTTAAAATACATTAAGGGAAAAATTACTCGAGACTAGCAGGCCAACAATCATGCAACATCATCAACAATGCATAAACAAAAAAGTAGGAACTACATCTACATACTCATTATGCATCAAAGCAACAACATTTCTAATTTCATTGGAGGAACTTCCTTCTCCAACTCACATCATGATCATCATGACGTCATTAAGCTCATTATGCATTTACTCTCAAAAGAACATTTAGGCACGTTCAACAATTCACCTCATGAAGCATATATACATCTCATACTATATGCAAATCAACACGAGCAACAAAAATCATGAAAACTCATTTTCTCATATAAACAAGAATTCAACTAGAACATGCTTAACATAAGGACACCATGGAAACTCATATTCACGCATGACTCCAAAACAAGGAACAAGCTACAAGGAAATCTAGGTCTTAAGATTGAATAAGAATAAAAGGAAAGAGATAAGGATCAGCACTTTCAACAACCTTACTATTCAACAAACTATCCCCCACTTAGGAGAAAACCCTACTAAGGCAAATCGTGAACACAACATAACAACCTCAAAAAATCACTCATGACCGCAGGGAACTATCACTTACTGGTACCTTCATCCGAGTTAGCTCTCTTGCCCTCATTGCCTTGAAGTTCATAGAAACAATTTTTCTTTGGAGCATTAGGATCCGGGCAAACATAAGAAGCTTGTTTCACCTCCTTCCTCTAGCCGTAAGCGTAGGACAATTTCTCACTTGGTGATCATGCTTTCCAAAACCATAGCACCCACTAGTACCGGCTAGGCACTTCCTATGATGCCTCTTCCCACAAGTGGTGCAAAGATGTTTAGAAATTGGACCTATCATTACAGATCAACCTAAAGTCACACTAACCGAAACTTTAAGGCTCTAGTTCAACCTATCATTTTCCGAGTCGTTACATTATCCCACACTTAGGAAAATTCCTCCTTGAATGACACTTAAAATACATTCAGGGAAAAATGACTCGAGACTAGCAGCCCAACAATCATGCAACATCATAAACAATGCATAAACAAGAAAGTAGGAACTACATCTACATACTCATTATGCATCAAAGCAACAACATTTCTCATTTTATTGGAGGAACTTCCTTCTCCAACTCACATCATGCTCATCATAACGTCATTAATCTCATTATGCATTTACTCTCAAAAGAACACTTAGGCATGTTCAACAATTCACCTCATGAAGCATAAAGACAACTCATACTATATGCAAATCAACATGAGGAACATAAAATATGAAAACTCATTTTCTCATATAAACAAAAATTCAACTAGAACATGCATAACATAAGGAGACCATGAAAACTCATATTCACGCACGACTCCAAAACAAGAAACAAGCTACAAGGAACTCTAGGTCTTAAATTGAATAAGAATAAAAGGAAAGAGATAAGGATCATCACTCTCAACAACCTTACTATGCAACAAACTATCCCCCACTTAGGAGAAAACCCAACTAAGGCCAATCATAAACACAACATAATAACCTCAAAAAATCATTTATGACCACAAGGAACTATCACTTACTGGTACCTTCATCCGGGTTAGCTCCCTTTCCCTCATTGGCTTGAAGTGCAAATAAACGGTTTTTCTTTGGAGCATTAGGATCCGGGCAAACATAAGAAGCTTGTTTCACCTCCTTCCTCTAGCCGTAAAAGTAGGACAATTTCTCACTTGGTGATCATGCTTTATAAAATCATAGCACCCACTAGTACCGGCTAGGAACTTCCTATGATGCTTCTTCCCACAAGTGGCGCAAAGAGGTTTAGAAAATGGACCTATTATTACACATCAACCGAAAGTCACACTAACCGAAACTTTAAGGCTCTAGTTCAACCTATAATTTTCCGAGTCGTTACATAATCCCACACTTAGGAACATTCATCCTTGAATGACACTTAAACTACATTAAGGGAAAAATGACACGAGACTAGCATCCCAACAATCATGCAACATCATAAACAATGCATAAACAAGAAATTAGGAACTACATCTACATACTCATTATGCATCAAAGCAACAACATTTCTCATTTCATTGGAGGAACTTCCTTCTCCAATTCATATCATGCTCATCATAACGTCATTAAGCTCATTATGCATTTACTCTCAAAAAAACATTTAGGCATGTTCAACAATTCACCTCATAAAGCATATAGACAACTCATACTATATGCAAATCAACATGAGGAACATAAATCATGAATACTCATTTTCACATATAAACGAGAATTCAACTAGAACATGCATAACATAAGGAGACCATGGAAACTCATATTCACGCACGACTCCAAAACAAGAAAGAAGCTACAAGGAACTCTAGGTCTTAAGATTGAATAAGAATAAAAAGAAAGAGATAAGGATCAGCACTCTCAACAACCTTACTATGCAACAAACTATCCCCCTCTTAGGAGAAAACCCAACTAAGGCCAATCATGAACACAACATAACAACCTCCAAAAATCATTCATGACCACAAGGAACTATCACTTATCGGTACCTTTATCCGGGTTAGCTCCCTTGCCCTCATTGACTTGAAGTGCATAGAAATGATTTTTCTTTGGAGCATTAGGATCCGGGCAAACATAAGAAGCTTGTTTGACCTTCTTCCTCTAGCCAAAAGAGTAGGAAAATTTCTCACTTGGTGATCATGCTTTCCAAAACCATAGCACCCATTAGTACCGGCTAGGCACTTCCTATGATGCCTCTTCCCACAAGTGGTGCAAAGAGGTTTAGCAAATAGAGGTCCACCACCTCTCTCCTCATAAACCTTAGGAGCACTAGAAGAACCTTGGTTAGAATCTCTCTTATATCTCAACTAGGTCGTATATACCTGTCATATACCTAATCATATGATCCCTAGGGTTAGACACCAAGGATGAAGCATACTTAGACAAGAGGGTAAATTTCAAGGAGTACTCTTCCACACTTATGCTACCTTGCTTAAGATTGATAAACTCCTAAACCTTACACTCTCTCTTCTCACGGGGAAAACACCTACCTAGGAATGCTCCCTTAAACTCCTCCCATTCTATAGGACCCGCTTATAAAGGCCTATTGCTTTTCGATTGAGTGAACAACTCTTGGGCCACCTCTTTTAATTGATAGGAAGCCAACTCCGCTTACTTCCTAGAAGATACCCCCATAGCTTTGACTATCTTATAAACTTCGTCCAAGAAGTTTTGGAGATCTTCTCCCACTCTAGACCCAAGAAATATCAGAGGATTCATCCTCACAAAGTCTCTCAACCTTGAGGCCACGGTACTCTCATTAGCATTAACCCTAGGCCCCACATCTCGGTTAGCTTGAGCCGTCATGGCTTGAGCTAAGGTTAGAAAAGCCGTCCTAATCTCCTTATTATTCATGATTGGGGGATCCACCGGAACTTCATTCTCTTGAGGCACTTGGCCAACTTGAAGACCTTGGGGAGGAACTCCCTCATTCTCAATTTCCTCTTCCACCCTCCTTGGGGTAGCCTTTGTATTCATATCCTATAAACACAAGAGAAGGATTAGGAAAAGGACACTTGCAGAACTAAACTCTAGGCACGACTTCAAGAATATGAAAGAGGTGTAACTTTTAAACATCCTATAGTCTCTCACTCATAGATGTGTCATGACTCACACCGAGGAACAAGACTCTACTAGACATTGCTTATGAGACATGAACTTTAAATACTATTCCCAAAATCTTGTGCTCCGATACCATGCTTGTCACGACCCGAGAGCACCCCTTAGTCATAACACGGAGTACTCGACCCCGAACGGGTCTTATACAAGCCTCATAGCATTCATTCATCGCATAGGTAATAGAAATAGTATGGAATTAAAACTTTTCAGCTAAAACCATACGGTTCAAAACATTCATTTAAAATTCTTTCAAAAAACACATCGGAAGTTTAAGTCTCACATAGACATCTTAGACAAACTTCAGCAAGATAGGGTCACGGCCCTTTACAATTGAAGTCTAAACAATAGTCTTAAATATAAAGAAATAGAAACAATAAAACTCTTTGTCCTCGATCTATGAGGACATACCAAGTGTTGCAGGAAAACTCTATCCAAGCAGTTCAATACTAGCTAGAATCAATCACTTGCCTTAACCTACACTTGTAGTAAAAATAAGAGAAATGTGGGTTAGGACACATAAATGTACTAAGTATGATGACCATGCAAAAACATGCTTTAAAAGGGACATTTTTGTTGGAAACCATACATTATGCCACTTTTTAAAAATACCATGAAGAATAGCATGAGAGACATACAATACAAGTATAATCATCATATAAGTCATAACACCACATTTAAATAAGACCATAATGTAAACCATTACCTTCATCTTGGACCTTCACCTTAAGTAACCCTCATGCTATACCCTGTGCAATGCATGGATGGCGTTCCATACGATCATCCACACCAAGGCACCAAATTAAGGTCACTGAAGGTGAACTTACCATTCCTTCCTTTTTTTACCTTTACACAATATCCATACATAAGAGACATAACATTTCATAAAGCATGACAAGGGAATATAACTCATAATATAACCCAAGTATAGCACGCATATCACATTAAGCATTTAATAGTCAACATTTTTCAATTACTTCATTTAGAGGAAGTTCGTTCTCCAACTCACATCATGCTCATCATAACATCATTAAGCTCATTATGCATTTACCCTCAAAAGCACATTTAGGCATGTTCAACAATTCACCTCATGAAGCATATAGACAACTCATACTATATGCAAATCAACATGAGGAACATAAATCATGAAAACTCATTTTCTCATATAAATAAGAATTCAACTAGAACATGTATCACATAAGGAGACCATGGAAACTCATAATCACACACGACTCCAAAACATGAAACAAGATACAAGGAACTCTAGGTCTTAAGATTGAATAAGAATAAAAGGAAAGAGATAAGGATTAACACTCTCAACAACCTTACTATTCAACAAACTGTCCTCCACTTAGGAGAAAACCCAACTAAGTCTAGTTATAAACACAACATAACAACCTCAAAAAATCATTCATGACCACAAGGAACTATCACTTACTGGTACCTTCATCCGGGTTAGCTCCCTTGCCCTCATTGGCTTGAACTGCATAGAAACGGTTTTTCTTTGGAGCACTAGTATCCGGGCAAACATAAGAAGCTTGTTTGACCTCCCTTCCTCTAGCCGTAAGAGTAGGACAATTTCTCACTTGGTGATCATGCTTTCCACAACCATAGCACCCACTAGTACTGGCGAGGCACTTCCTATGATGCCTGTTCCCACAAGTGGTGCAAAGAGGTTTAGAAAATGGAGGTCCACCACCTTTATCCTCATAAAACTTAGGAGCACTAGAAGAACCTTGGTTAGGATCTCTCTTCTTTAATCTAGGTTTACCTTGCTCATCGGACCTACCCCTTTTGAATTCCCTACCCTTCCTCTCAAGTTTTGACTCCTCAATAGATTGAGCATACATCATAAGCCTAGAAATATCCATATCATTATGGAGCATCGCCGTATGGCACTATTTCTCAACTAGGTCAGATATACCCGTCACATACCTAATTATCTCATCCCTAGGGTTAGACACCGAGGATGAAGTATACTTAGACAAGAGGGTAAATTTCAAGGAGTACTCTTCCACACTCATGCTACCTTGCTTAAGATTGATAAAGTCCTAAAACTTACACTCTCTCTTCTCACGGGGAAAATACCTACCAAGGAATGCTCCCTTAAACTCCTCCCATTCTATAGGATATGCTTCTAAACGCCTATTGCTTTTCAATTGAGTGAACCACACTTGGGCCACCTCTTTTAATTGGTAGGAAGCCAACTCTGCTTTCTTCCTAGAAGATACCCCGATAGCATTGACTCTCTTATAAACTTCATCCAAGAATTTTTGGAGATCCTCTCCAACTCTAGATCCAAGAAATATCAGAGGATTCATCCTCACAAACTCTCTCAACCTTGAGGCCACGGTACTCTCATTAGCATTCACCCTAGGCCCCATATCTCGGTTAGCTTGAGCCGTCATGGCTTGATCTAAAGTTAGAAAAGCCGTCCTCATCTCTTTATTAGTCATGGTCGGGGGATCCACTGGAACTTCATTCTCTTGAGGCACTTGGCCACCTTGAAGATCTTGGGGAGGAACTCCCTCATTCTCAATTTCCTTTTCCACCCTCCTTGGGGTAGCCCTTGTATTCATATCCTATAAACACAAGAGAAGGATTAGGAAAAGGACACTTGCAGAACTAAACTCTAGGCACGACTTCAAGAATATGAAAGAAGTGTAACTTTATAACATCCTATAGTCTCTCACTCATTGATGTATCTTGACTCACACCGAGGAAAAAGACTCTACTAGACATTGCTTGTGAGACATCAACCTTAATTTCTATTCCCAAAACCTTGTGCTCTAGTACCATGTTTGTCCCGACCCGAGAACACCCCTTAGTCATAACACGGAGTACTCGACCCCGAAGGGGTCTTATACAAACCTCATAGCATTCATTCATCGCATAGGTAATAGAAATAGTGTGGAATTAAAACTTTTCCTCTGATATATGTGAAAAATATAAAGAAGAAATAAAAATGGAAAAATCTATAATAAAGAATTTAGCATGTTGTAGAGATAAGATAGCACCTCAATTCGGATGCAATGATAATTATTATAAAAAGAATAGAAAACCAGGAAAATTCAAACGATATAAATCCCAATTTAAATTCAAAAGACCTAGCAGACAATATTATGTAAAAAAATTTAATAAGAAAAGACAATTTAAACCAAAAAAGAAAATAACT
>JAJOOO010080480.1:0-26089 GCA_029582685.1 Solanum piurae
CCTCCTACCCTACAATAATTAAGGATATTTTAGTAAATTTATAAATTACAATACAGTACGATACAATCAAACCAAACAATAAAAATGTTATTAAACAATGGCATAATATTCATAATACTTTTTTACCCTTTACCATATATTATTTAATTCTAGTCAAACCTCCTACCCTACAATAATTAAGGATATTTTAGTAAATTTATAAATTACAATACAGTACGATACAATCAAACCAAACAATAAAAATGTTATTAAACAATGGCATAATATTCATAATACTTTTTTACCCTTTACCATATATTATTTAATTCTAGTCAAACCTCCTACCCTACAATAATTAAGGATATTTTAGTAAATTTATAAATTACAATACAGTACGATACAATCAAACCAAACAATAAAAATGTTATTAAACAATGGCATAATATTCATAATACTTTTTTACCCTTTACCATATATTATTTAATTCTAGTCAAACCTCCTACCCTACAATAATTAAGGATATTTTAGTAAATTTATAAATTACAATACAGTACGATACAATCAAACCAAACAATAAAAATGTTATTAAACAATGGCATAATATTCATAATACTTTTTTACCCTTTACCATATATTATTTAATTCTAGTCAAACCTCCTACCCTACAATAATTAAGGATATTTTAGTAAATTTATAAATTACAATACAGTACGATACAATCAAACCAAACAATAAAAATGTTATTAAACAACAACAAACAATACAGTCTAACCAAACATTGTATCTACCATACAGTACAGTACAATACAATACAATACAGTACATTATGAAACAATGGGTAACAATGATCCAAATAGTGTGTTAAAGAATTTAATTATTTTGAAAATTTTAATACAAAAATACGATTTTTTCTTTACTTTAAAAAATCAGTTATTAATTAACAATGGAAGATTTTTTTTTTTGCAATCTTGTATGTGCAGAGGATTCAATACATAAAACAATGGTAATTATTTTGTGGCGCTGAAATTTAAACTTTTAGGAAATTTCAAGGGCTAAAATTCACTTTTATATTGGTGACATCATTAAATTTACAGAAAAGGGTAAAAAATACTCTTAAACTATTCGAAATAGATCATATTTATCCTTAAATTATATTTCGGCTCAAAACAACCCTTTCCGTTAAACTATTAGGTCAAAAGTACCCTTTTTATTAACTGAAGTTGTTAAATGCCATGTGGATGCCACATTACATGTCAATAGGGTTCCACTGTCACATAGACTAAAACGGAAAAGTGTCAAAAATACCCTTAAACTATCCGAAATAGCTCATATATACCCTTAAACTATATTTCGGCTCAAAACTACCCTTCTCGTCAAACTATTGAGTCAAAAGTACCCTTCTTGTTAACGAAAGTTGTTAAATGCCATGTGGATGCCACATTGCATACCAACAGGGTTCCACTGCCACATAGACTAAATCTCTAAATTCTAATTACTATTTCCTCCCTCATTTCATTATTTTCCAGAAACGATTTCACTCCTTCTCCCTCATTTCGCGGCTAGGGTTTCACAGTTTTCTTCGTGGCTGAGTTTCAAAGTGGATATTCGTGGTTGTAGATAGTAATTTTTTTTCTTATTTTATTATGTTTACGATTTCAAAGCATGATAGTTAGGATTTCACAACTTTCCCCTCATTTCGCGGCTAGGGTTTCATAACTTTCTTCGGGGCTGAGTTTCAAAGTGGATGTTCATGGTTGTAGGTTAGTAAATCTTTTTTCTTATTTTATTATGTTTACGATTTCAAAGCATGATAGTTAGGATTTCACAACTTTTTCCTCATTTTGTGGCTAGGGTTTCATAGCTTTCTTTGGGGCTGGGTTTCAAAGTGGATATTCATGGTTGTAAACATAATAAAATAAGAAAAAAAGATTTACTAATCTACAACCACGAATATCCACTTTGAAACTCAGCGACGAAGAAAACTGTGAAACCCTAGCCGCGAAATGAGGGAGAAAGGTGAAATCGTTTATGGAAATAATGAAATGAGGAAAAAAAAGAGAGTAATTAAGATTTAGGGAATTAGTCTATGTGGTAGTGGAACCCTATTGGCGTGCAATGTGGCATCCACATGGCATTTAACAACTTTCGTTAATAAGAAGGGCACTTTTGACCCAATAGTTTGACGAAAAGGGTTGTTTTGAGCCGAAATATAGTTTAAGGGTAAATATGAGCTATTTCGGATAGTTTAAGGATATTTTTTAAAAACTTTTCCTTTTAGTTTATGTGGCAGTGGAACTCTATTGGCGTGCAATGTGGCATCCACATGGCATTTAACAACTTTCGTTAATAAGAAGGGCACTTTTGACCCAATAGTTTGACGGGAAGGGTGTAGTTTTGAGCCGAAATATTGTTTAAGGGTAAATATGAGTTATTTCGGATAGTTTAAGGGTATTTTTGATCATTTTTCGTTAAATCTATTTCATCGTAGAAAAAGTTTAAGTTTGGAAAATGGTAGCTAGAAAATGGAGAAGACGAGCAATTTTTTTTAAAACAATAGTGAAATAAGGCTCTCACGCGCAGTAAGTGTGTGTATCACACTTGCTATGTCATGTCAATAAAAGTGTCAAAATGACATAGCGAGACTCTACATAAGGTGTTTAAAATGAATAAAGCTCAGTTAAAGTGTCTAAGTGAAATTTGATACCAACTTTAAGGAATCATCGATGAATTCAACCTTTTAAAAATCTTGTATATACTTCCATTAAAATTTATTTATAATTTATGTATGAAGAAAAACAATTCAAAATTTACACTTTCGGCAATAATAAATTAAAGTAAAAAAAATAACACAATTTTTTTTTCTAAATGGTATAAGAACAAAATGTGTACTTATTTTTTTAAATGTCAAATAATAAACCATGTGTAAAAATTTATACACTTAATTGGTAATATCATTTGAATAATTGAAATTATCACATCTTCCCTTAAGATTCTGTTGTTAGATTACCTTATTCAGAAATTTGATGATGCACTAACCTCTCCCTACATTATTATTTCATTTACAGAGTTTATACTTAAGGCCTTTAAATAAAAACTGGAGATAAATAACGATTTTCCTTTGCTTTCTCCTCTTATTTCATTTTTCTACTTTTAACAAACATTATTTTCAAGTTTCAGAGTGAAATATGTGTATTTTTTTGTTTCTCTTGTAACCATGTGCATACATGTTCTCATAATATTGATATAGTTGCCATGATAATTTATTTTAATTAGTTAACTTCATCTTTCAAGTATTAATCGAGAAAGATTTTTTTTTTTATATATATCTTAAGTAGTTTAACTTTTAAACTAATTTAAAAGTATCAAATCAAATTTGATTTTTTTTTTGTCGAGCGATTTTCTCTGGTAACGATAAAAACTATGATATAGATTGAGCTATTTGAAATATCGTTAAAACAAAGAACAAATAAAAAAAGGAAAATAAAAGAATATTATTAAAACCTTGTAGTAACGTTAATAAAAAAATAGTTTGTAAATATTAAATAAAAAATGTATTATTATTATTTAATTAGGATTGGGGGAAGAAAAAATAAAAAAATGATTATATATAAAAAAATTAAATCATTATCAACGAGTTAAAATTTTAGATAGACAATCAACGAAACTATTATTTACATAGGTATAAACAAACTATTACTGATATTTCATGATATCATTTTGCAGTACAACACTATGGCACATTCACTTCTACAATTCTATTAAAAAAAACTGAAGCATTGACCAAAATAAGCTATTTTAAAAATCAATTCACCTAACTAATACGCTTTTTAATTTTTTTACAAAAGTAGTATAAACGTACTTCATGGTAACATTTTAGGTTATTTTTATTTTAAAAATTCAACGGACAAAAACTGACGGAGCTGACGACGTTAAATGAATAAACGTTACTGTGAGTAACGTTTTACACCTAAAACGTTACTCACAATAACGTTTATTGAGAATCCAGTCACGTCAACCGTGCAAATGCAGAATCAAATCCTGCAAATGTAAAACGTTACTCATTACTAAGAATCCAATCACGGGTCTTCGATTCCTGCAAATTTAGAATAAATCCTGCAAATTTAGCTATAAAACGTTACTCATATTAATGTTTTATCTCAAAAACGTGACTGTCAGTTACAACACTCGGTTAAAGTCATATTCCTCCATTTTTTAAAGTGACCACATGTGATTATAAAATAAATGTTGTTGTAAGGAACAATATTCCAACAAAACTTTTACTTGTGTTGCCCATTGTTAAAATAATATTCACAAAACTTCATCAGATATGAATTAAATAAGTCAAGTTTATCATATTAAGTTAAGTTCTTACTATAGCTTTAAAATTATTTTTCTAATTTATTAATATTATTTTAAAAAATCTCTTAATAATATGATAAACTTGACGTATTTAATTCATACCTGATGAAGTTTTGTGAATATTATTTTAACAATGGGCAACACAAGTAAAAGTTTTGTTGAATATTGTTGGAATATGCAAAACATTCCTTACAACAACATTTATTTTATAATCACATGGGTCCAGTTTTAAAAATGGAGGAATATGACTTTAACAGAGTGTTGTAACTGGCAGTCACGTTTTTGAGGTAAAACGTTACTATGAGTAACGTTTTATAGCTAAATTTGCAGGAGTCGAAGACCCGCGATTGAATTCTTAGTAAACGTTACTCATAGATGAGTAACGTTTTAAATTTGCAGGATTTGATTCTGCATTTGCAGGGTTGACGTGATTGGATTCTCAATAAACATTATTGTGAGTAACGTTTTACACCTAAAACGTTACTGTGAGTAACGTTTATTCATTTAACGTCGTCAGCTCCGTCAGTTTTTGTCCGTTGAATTTTTAAAATAAAAATAACCTAAAACGTTACCATGAAGTACGTTTATACTACTTTTGTAAAAAAATTAAAAAGTGTATTAGTTTGGTAAATTGATTTTTAAAATAGCTTATTTTAGTCAAAACTTAAAAAAAAATTCTAATAAAAGAAACAAACCAATCACCTCTTAAAAAGTCAACTGTAACAATTTACCATTAAAAAAATCTCAAGTGAAATTAACATTTATAATAAAAATGAAGAAAGAAAGAAAGAAAGAAACAAACAGAAGCAGAACAAGCCATTTTTGTTGTTTGCCCCTTTTTCTTGTCAACCCTTTCCCTTTTCCAACGAATCTCTCAGAATCATAAATTCAAAAAAAAAGTTAGGCCAAATCTCACAACTGTCAGCACTATCATTGTATTAACCCCAGCTCAACTCTCATATTAATACATACATTTACATGCATATGCCCCAGATCTGTTCACACATTTCCAATAGTTGATTCTCTAAGTTTTGGCAAAACCACCACCAGTAATTTCTATGCTTTGTTGGGGCTAAAGATTTGATCTTTTGTTCAAGAACTTATTTGGGTTTTCATTTTCTTGGATTATTGTTTCAGGGTGTATGTTGTAATGTGTGCTTGTTGTATGTAGATCTTGAGCTGGGAATTTCATAATTGAGAGTGTTGGATTGAGGGAAAAGGGAAAGGGGGTATTTTTTATTTATTTTTTTGAAAAGGGGTTAAAAAAATGGTGTTTTGGGAGGGTTATGTGAGTGATGAAGTGATGGGAACATTTGCCCCAATAGTGGTGTATTGGTTGTATGCAGGGTTTTATCAGCTATTGCCTCCCATGGATAAATATCGTCTTCATACAAGGAAAGAGGAAAATGCCAAGAATTTAGTTCCACTGGCTTCTGTTGTTAAAGGGGTTCTTCTTCAGCAGTTTTTTCAGGCAATTGTTGCCCACTTGCTCTTTTTGGTAAATTCCTCAGCTGTTTCCGTTTTTGTCTGTCTTGGTTTGAGGTCTTTTGATTAACTAGGCAGCTGTTTGACTGGGTGGTTAAGGCATGTAGGAATGGATAGGTAGAGTTGCTCCTTTGATGGCATGTAGGTCACACGTTTGAGGCATCGATACAAACCTTTTGTAGAAATGCAAAGAGAAGGATGTGTACGACATACGCCTTCCCTCCTACGAACACTAGTTGGGAGCAGTTAATGCATTGGCTAAACTGATTTATAACAAAGTGGTCAGATTATATTGCTGTCGGACTTCCAATTATGACCAACTTCTTGTTTGCAATTACTTACTTAAGAGGGTAACTAACTATTGCATGATTTCTCATGTGGTGTGCTCTAATTATTGCAGTAGTTATTTGATTTTGATTCGAGACTCTTCTATTTAATGTGCCAATCAGCCTTAGCTTATGCAGTGATTACTTTTTTCGACAACACTGACCAGTGACAAACGTGCTCCCCTCTCCCCTTCATATATAATTGCCATATAACATTCAAATGCTAATCACATCGCGGTGTTTGGCATTGTCCTTCAACGAATATCGTTCCTTATGAAGTGGATAGAAAAGGAGTCAGAGAGGTAGAAAGAAAGTACAGAAAAATACATCTAAAGCATAGTAACCATTATGTCATATACTCATGAGAGAATGAAGCACTTAAGATGATGAAAGTATTTTCTGAACAAGTTAATGAATGCAGGAATGGTGCCTTTCAACCTTTTTCTTTAGAATCATTCATAAGTTCTATAAAGACGGTCCAATAGTGGCCATCCTCAAATGTGCTCCCCCCTCCAATACACATAATAGTATAAGTCTTTGATCGTTCAATGGATTGACTACATTGCCATATTTCATTTTGTCTTTTTAAGAACATTTTCTTCATGAAATTGATAGAAGTGGACAGAGAGAGGGAAAGAAGTCTAGAATAAAATATCTGAAGCATGGCAAAACTGATCATCATGTTATATTCTCCTGGGTAAATGTAGTATCTTTTTAACAAGTAGATGAACAAAGGGTTGGACAAGTTTCAATTTTTTGTGTGTTGCAAGAAGCATAAGAAGGTTAGATAAAAAATGTTAAATTAGATTGTACGCGTTTTGTAGATGCCGTTGAATCAATTTGTGTATTTGACCTAACCTATAAGCACGAGGAAGCGAAATGAAGATCTAAGTAGCTTTTCTAGTCTTACTGAAAAGCATGCTTCATGTGTGCCCCATTTTCACTTCAAGTACGCCAATTTAGGGATACATCAGAAATGGAAGAGCTTCAAGGAGACACCAAATGGTGACTTCTCATCTCACACCACATATTGGAATCTTAAAGGAAACTATCTGAAAGATCAGTTGCTCCCATAATGGTCAAAGTAGGAAATATGCTATTTGGATAACTAGCATTTTGTTGTATCTTCCAAATCAGGGTGTTGTAATTAGAGGCCAGATATTTAAATACCAGATTTACTTGTACAAACTGGACCTTGCATATTGCTTTTTTTTTTTTTTATACATTGATATGTTTGTTGAACTATAAACTTCTAGAATGAACTTGCAGAATTTGTAATTTTAAAAGGCTTTGGGGACACTTCCTATCATGTAGATAGTTCAAGTCTTGCTATATTTTTGTCACCATTGAGCTGATCAACCTAAAAATAAACATGGTACCAATACTGTTTCCCGGACGACTATTATAACAACATGCTTATCCAATGGGTAGCTACTCACCTGGGTTTCCTCGATGTAACCATTGGATAACATCAATATAATTTAGCCATGTGGACGAACTCTTCCATACCCTCTCCCTCTGTTAGGCCACAACTTTTTTTTTTTTTTTTTGATGACAAGGGAAACCCGCAGCCGCTACCCTTTGGGTGCGCACAGGGTAAAACCTCCACTCCTATGCAATAGCTCGCAAACCACATAGGAGAGGTAACCCGCACTAGGCAAGCCCGGTGCGACGAGCTCGACCCAGAAGGCAAACCCCTTGCTTTCGTTGGCAAGGGGTTTCAAACTTGAGACCTCCAACGTGGAAGTTCCAAGCCCAAACCACTGGGCCACCTCGAAGAGTTGTTAGGCCACAACTTTCATATTGGTCTTATAGCATCTGCAGAGCTATAGTATTGAAGAGAACACATATGTTTTGGGAGTTTATTTGCTCCAAAAAAGTGATATCTTATTTATGGTGAAACTGTTTGCTCTTGTAATTGTGTTGGATAATGAATGAAGAACCGGTGACCATTTCTTCCTACAGACATGTTTCAGTATGAGCGCTAGTATATACTAGCAGATTCTATTCATAGGTCATATATATGCTAAGAAACATAGATTCATAAATGTGTCAAAGGAAGAATGAACTTTAGAGTCTCCCTGATGGGTTCATCAACTAACTAAAATTCTTTTTGCACCTGAGTCTCTGGCTTAGCGGTCAATGGAGTGGGTGAAAATCATGAGAGATCAGGGTTCAAAATTCTAACAAAGGCAAAAAACTCTAGATCGTTTCTTTTCATTTGTCTAAGCCTTGTTGGACACAATTACTCGGTGCCTTTGTTGGTGAGAGGCGGTTGGTGCCTGGTGAAATAGTCAAGTGGTGCAAGCTGGCTCGAGCACCACAATTATCATTTAGAAAAAAAATCTAGTAAAATTTCTTTTCTTCCCCCTTCAAATTAATGGGGCTGTCTTTAATATGTATTTCTTCCTCTTTGTTTCTTTTTTTTTTTTTTTTGATAACCGAGAAATCCGTCTGTGACCCGCCCTTTGGACCAATCACAACCTTCTAAACTCGGTGGATAATGGGCCCGCCCCTCTACCCTTCTCCACTTAAATACCAGGCTTCGCTTTGCATGGTGTGGGGCTTGAACCTGCGACCTAAGCCACAAATCCTCCACCTTTTGCCACTTGAGCTAGTAAAATTTCTTTTCTTCCCCCTTCAAATTAATGGGGCTGTCTTTAATATGTATTTCTTCCTCTTTGTTTCTTCAGGTTTAGAATTCCCCATGCTAACAGTTTACTTGTGTATTTCTTGAATTTGGATAACATACCTTGAATGACATAACATTTCGGAAGAGGTTGAACAATATGTGTGGTCATCACTCATCTTTTTATTTATACATGGGTTGGGAATTTGTCCCTTTTTGGTCCAGAAACCTACAAATCCTCCTGCCTTCTCTTTATCCGAATTAATTGTTTTAATATGGTCATCGAGTTTTTTTGCACTGGGGTTCCATTACTGCTAGGGTCACATGATAAAGGTGATCTTTTGCCTTTTAGTGAAGTTTTGCAGTTATCAAATGTCTTCACCCACGACCTATCAGTAAAAATGAAGTATTGACCTAAACTTTTTATGGTTGAGACACGTGGAATGATCTATGTCCTCCAATGTAGGGTTTTGGGCTGTTAATGCAACATGAATTTTTTTCTGGTACAGTTGTATTTGCTTTGACCTACAGATAGTTACAAAGATGCCATCTATATGCCTTGACGTCTCTATGAGCAATTATCATGGATAGATCAAGAGGGAATTGTGTTGCAAATGGTTAATGATCTAACAGGAACTAATAAATGGAGTAGGTCTTGAAATTCATACTTACATATTGGAGTTTAGAGATTTCTGCAAATGCTTATTTTGCTCATCGACTGTCAGGGAAACAAGTTTTTGTCTCATAATCTGATATTGTGAGTTTGCTGAAGTTATGTTCTCTTCTCTTCTTTTTACCTTTTTCATTCTTTTTTGTTTATGTATTGGGTAGTAAGAATTGAAATTCAAATTACACCTGGTGACTTTAAGACTAGGAGGTTACCTCCCAAGCTATTGAGGCTATTGGACTGTTTGCGATTATCACATCTTTTACCATGTTTAGATTGACCTCAGGTCATGGATTACCTCATTCATCTTATCCTCGTCTTTCATCTTTGATCTTCAGGGACGCAATATTTAATGTAGATACAGTCCAAACAACCACAAGTCGCACCCTTGCTTCAAATCCATCAGCTAACACATCTTTTGGCCCAGTGACAATTCCTACTACTTATCTACCACCAAACATGTTGTGAATTTCTGAGTCAAATGACCAATTTGTAAAACTTAATTGATATAACATCAGAACATCAAGACCAACATCTTGTCTTTAATATACTTGTTTGCCTAAATCCATCACCTGGAGGCAAAAGTGCCTGTCTGGTTTCTCCAACAATATGGCTCAGTTAGTGTAGAAATTTGTATAGATGTTTTAAAACCACTGCAGTTGGCTCAATCAGAACAGTGAGCAAGCAACAAATGCTGGAAAGTAAAGTCGTTTACTGTTGAGGATAATTTCAGGTAGGAAATCACTAGGCTGAACTGTTCTGTTATCACTATTCATCTTTCAAGTTTCCCTAGTGCAACTGGCATTGATCAACAGGGGCTATTCAGAAAGGAGTAAGTAGAGTAGAGATTGTGGCTTTGTATAGTTTGATAGGCTACAGAGTGGGAAATTAATAGATGGGGAAGGTAGGGGTGGTAGGAGCAACAGGAAATTGGGAGAAAACTAGATAGGAAAATTGGTAGGGCAAAGGGGGAGTAAGGGGACCTCAGGTGTGAGTTGAGGTCAGAATGTAAAATTACAAACTGGTCAATCAGGGTGGTAGCTGAGGATGAATTTTTAACAGAGTACTTTACTTTTCTTTTCTTTTTGAAACTGGTCAATGTGTATTCCTCAACGTTGAGGACATGCTGGAGACCATCAAAAAGTGTTAAGAGTTAAAAAAAATAAAATAGAAAAGAAGATACTTACACAGATCTTAATAGATCTACAAAATGATCTATATCCTCTAAACCTACTTCTTTACAACAAAAGTAGAATGATATTATACAATTCCATTTAACTTTCTGAATGGAATTGAATCTATCTTCACAGCACCTCCCATTTCTCTCTCTCCAAACTGTCCACCAGATGCATTGTGGTATGATCCTCCACCACTTATTTTGACTTTTGTTGCTTCTTCTTTTCGTCCAGCAGCTAAGCAAATTTGCAGTATGCTCCGGCATGGTCCAACTTGTCTTTGTTATGTTGAGAAATAGAGACCAAAGCGGTGCTGTAAGAAGCACCTGGAAACTATGATGGCCCCTTTTTTCTTCAAAACTTCTTGTGTCAGGCATGTTCTTTTAACCACCAACCAAGTAAAGCATTTTACCTTAACTAACACAAAGTGCACTAGGTACCATTACTTTTAATAATTCTGGTTAATTTTATTAGAAGTAATGGTTCCTACTTCTTAGTGCACTTTGTGTTAGTTAAGACTGGTTTTTCCGCGCTTGAAACTTTGTGCTTACTGAGGCATATGTTTAGAAGCATGTTGAGCATAAGTGGAAAATGAAGACCAGCTGGTAGAGTTAATGAGTTCATAAACATAGAGTCGCTCTCTTTGTCGTATATTGTGGATACTCATCTAAACCCTCAAAACATTGCCCTTTAGTTCAGCCCCAAGGACTACCTTGATGGCTGATGGGACCATAACATTTTCTGCATTGGATGCGATGCAGAAATATGTGCTTCTTTTTTATTCCAGAGTAGCATTGTTGGAAGAATTAGTTCTATATGCTGGCTTACATGTGTATGCTTCTCTAATTTTTTGGTTGAAATCATGCCATATTTCATCTTTGGCCCGTTATGATCATAGATTGACTTGGTTGGAGTGATAGTAGGAAACAGAGGGCCAGCCAATGCTTATTTTATTTTTGGGATTACTATGGAATGACCAGGAATCAAACAACCTAAGAGCACTTTCAGTTGCATACTTGCATATATTTGCTAACCTTGTGTTTTTCTTTTAAAAACACTGGGGTGGGGGTGGGGGTGGGGGTGGGGTTGTTACCATATTTTTCGGCAGCCATAATATTTTTTGCGATTCAACCATGCCCAAGAAAAAAAAGAAGGAAAAAAGTTCTTGTGATTCAAATCACATCTTTGTTGTCACAACTTCTTATCAGTCGAACTCTAGTTACTCTCTGATAATTGTACGACACTTCTAGTTGATTGTTAGAGCTGTAATTGGTCTGCAATTTTCATAATCTTATCCCTCTAGTGGTCAGAAAATTATTGCGGAGTTAGATTTCTTTCATTGTTGAAAATGATCCGCCCTTCTTAAGAAACAAGGCTGTTTAGTGTTCTCTTTTCAAGGGTGTATAATGTTGTTTACTGCTTGTACTAAGCTATTTTACTCTGAGGCTAGCCCCATTCTGCATTAACTTAGAACTTAAAAGGGTGAAGCTGCTGTTGTAATTACTACTGAAATACACCATTGGTGTATTGTTGTCTATAAAATGTTAACTTTCTCAAAAAAAAGAAAGGGTGAAGCTGCTTGCTAGCACGAAATAATGTTGCGTGGGTTCTTAGTGCTGATTGAAAGAAAATCATGAGGTTGTGTAATAAGGTCATCTGAAGTTCAATTTCACTTTGAGTAAAGATTTTGGAGCGATTGTTAGAATTGGGAGTATAGATTCTTCTAGTTTCTGCAAAACCAGATATGATATTTAGGAGTCTTGTTTTTAAGAGGTCATTGTTAATCCTGTTTCTTTATGATATTGATTAGCTTTTGCAAATTCTACATAACTGACACTAGTTTCTGGTTTTCTATTGCAGTTAACTTGTAAGGTAACTACATCAGAAACTGTAGTCCAGCCCTCAATTCCTGTTCAGATTGTGCAGATCATTATTGCGATGCTGGTCATGGACACATGGCAGTACTTTGTGCATCGCTACATGCATCAGAACAAGTTTTTATACCGCCATATTCACTCCCAGCATCATCGGTTGGTTGTGCCTTACGCGATTGGTGCCCTTTATAACCACCCACTTGAAGGTCTCCTCCTGGATACTTTTGGTGGTGCTCTTTCGTTTCTTGTTGCTGGAATGACTGCACGTACTGCTGTAATCTTTTTCTGCTTTGCTGTGGTCAAAACAGTTGATGATCATTGTGGACTTTGGCTGCCTGGTAATATCTTCCATTTGTTTTTCCAAAATAACACTGCTTACCATGACATTCATCATCAACTTCAAGGCACAAAGTTCAATTATTCTCAGCCATTCTTTTCCATTTGGGACAAACTTCTTGGAACATACAGGCCATACAGACTTGTAAAAAGGCCTGAGGGTGGTTTCGAGGCACGACTGATGAAAGACTAGTTGGTTTGATCATTAGTCTCTCTACGAAATCAACATGTCTTTTGTAGGGATAGCTACCAGTTGAGGTTGTTCACTCTAGCAGCTGCCTTGGAAGGTCTACGTTCATCAAGACTTGGAAGTATGCTGCAGAAATTAGAAATGTTCATTCTTTTCTTTTCAGTTGACCCTGGTTATTCGTAATTTTTATCTAACCTCTTGACGATTTGTAAGCCTATTGTTTCTGAGTTCTTACTTTGTGCAGTATACTTTTTCAACAATTGGAACTTGCTCAGACTTTAGCAGGTTGATTTTGTATTGCCTTTCAAGAGTTGTGAGTCGCGAGAAATCAAGATCATGTAATTACATTTGTTCAAACTATGTAGTGTAAAATTTCATGGTCATTGAAGTTGTTTCAATCACCCTTGTGCTATTCTATTTGAAGCCTTTGTGATACACTTTATAAAGAGTTGTGAAGTTTTATCCTTAGTTCTTCTTTGATAATCTCTCATTTGTTCGACTACTGGAGGAGCCTGCCTTAGCACCAGTCAAAGATTCAAAATATTGCTACTTGACACAACATAACAATTGCTTAAGAAAATGATTCAACTAGTGCATACATGTAGAGCCAACAATACATTGAATCAACAGCAAAACAAATGTCAAGAGTTAATTTTCTCTAAAGCTCCTCTTTTCATGACATTATACAAAACAGATGCCTCATCACAACTTTCTGTAAGAGGAAGAAGCTCCTTGCTTCGGACTTTTGAAAATGAGTCATATCTCTGGTGAGTGAGAGTGAGCTCTGGTATAATGGTAGAGTTTCTCCTTTGGATACCTGTAGGTCGCGACTCCTACAGTCTCTAAGCTGAAATGCCAAATATGCTGCATACAATATACGTCCAATCTCCCTCATCTCTCAAACTCGGGGAGCACTTCAAGCACAAGGTGAGTTTTTGTAGGTTATACGTATGGTTTTCTCTGCCATGTCAAACTAATGTGCTTTACACACATATTTAGATCAATCTCACCAGTATTCTTTACAAGAACAAGCCCCATCTTTGAATCTGTGAAAACGAGTCCTGTCCCTCACAATAATCTCCCGCTCGTATATCTTTGATATGAGCTTAATCGCAACATGACAATCCCCACATATTCTAAGATTCTTATTCACACTTATACAAGTTCTATCAGGTGTACTAATCAAACCAAAAGCTACTGCCAGTTTCTCACTATGATAACACAGTGCATTCTCCTTCTCCTCCGGTCCAATGTCATGAAACACATAATTAGTTTCTGCCACATACCCGTATTCCCTAATTCTCAACGAAACCTCATCAAGCTTCCAGTAAATCTCATTCCACTTTGGATGGTTCTTATCACCATTCATAAATTTGTATATCGTTCCACCAACTTCAATATAGCTAAAGCCTGGTACCTTCTTTACATCCTGACCTTTCATGGCTTCCCTTACTCTTCTCACATCATGCCACCTCCCTTGTGCTGCATAAAGATTGGATAGCAACACGAAATCCCCACAATGATTTGATCCCATTTCAACGAGCTTCTTGGATGCTATCTCTGCCATTTCCACATTACTATAAGTCTTGGAAGCCCCTAAGAGAGTTTGCCATAAAACTACATCAGGAACCGTAGACATTGACTGAACAATTTCATAAGCTTCATCCAACCGCCCAGCTCTTCCCAACAAGTCCACCATACTACCATAGTGCTTTACATTCTTACTCACTCCACATCTATCCATGTCATGAAACAATTTCATTCCCTCCTCCACCATTCCTGCATGGTTACAAGCACAGATTGCAGCTAAGTAACTCACACTATCTGGGTCAATCCCAGCTTGGCTCATTCTTTCAAAAAGCTCAAGTGCTTGCTCTCCATCGCCATACATCGCGAGTGCCATAATCATGGTATTCCACGTGACACGAGTCCTCAAGCATTTCATTCCATTGAAAACTTCATAAGCTCTTCCAACAAGACCACATTTCGCATACATATCAATAACCGCATTACAAGCAATTACTTTGCTATCAAGATTCTTACTTTTGATATACTCGTGAACAAGTTCCCCTTCTTTATTCGCCCCCAACTGCGAACAAGCAGAGAGAGCACCAAGCACAGTAACCTCATTTGGTTCCATATTCTCCTCTCTCATTTTCTTATAAAGCAACAACGCTTCAGTGGGTCGATTCCCTTGAGCTAACCCAGCAATTAACGCATTCCAACTCGCAATATCTCTAACACCCATTTCATCAAACACCTTGTATGCATAATCCAAATCACCACATTTCGAGTACGCATCCAGTAAAGTGGTACGCAACAGGACATCTGCAGCAAACCCAAATCGAATCACATGGGTATGAAGTTGTGGGGTTTCGGAACGGGCCAATGCACGAGCACAGGCTTTGAGAGTGAAAGAGCAGGTGAGAGCATCAGGCTTACAAAGGGAACGAGACATTGAGACATAAAAAGTGAGAGCATCAATGGGCTTGTGGCTTTGAGCAAGGCCCCGAATAATGGCATTCCATTCATTCTTGTATGGGGAAGTGATATGGCGGAAGATATGGGTGGCGTAAGGGAGGTTTCCGGCGGAAGAGACGGCGCAGAAATCCAAGAATTTGGCGCGGTAAGTGTAGAATTGAAAATTGCCGGTGATAATAAGATGGGCTTGGAGTTGTTTGAGTTTGGAGAAACAAGTGCATTTTGACAGTAACGAATCAACGTAGGCCATACCACACCAATGTTGCTTGGGAGCACTTTTGAATAGGAACACCTGGGTGCCTCGGTGTAATCCGTAAAGTTACGAGGAGGTCATGAATTTGAGTCATGGAAATAATTTTTTGCGGAAATATAAGATAATGATATGTGCTGTCCTGTCTGATTATAATTGTCCACTATACTTTTTAAATACTAGTTTTTTCTAATATTTGAGCCAAATTTTATTATTTGAGATCTTTTAAAAATTGAAATTTTACACTAAATTTTTATCTTTTACAAAAACACTCTCTATAATACTAATTGTTTGCGTTGTATTACATAGTTTTTTACGTAAACACCAAAGTAGTGATGAAATATTCAGTGATGATATGGTTGTTGATGAAAATGATGAACAATCGGCTCAGGATAACAAAATCATGTGCTTTGTCTACTTCACGATGTATGGAATGATGCTTGTTGCACTTATTCCAAACTATCACATTGCTCCGGTGTCATGGAGACTACTTGTTATATATTGCAACGAAGATTCAATTGACTTGTAATACAAACTTATGGTTAATTTTGATAGTTTTTAAAACTTAAAGATATAAATCATATATTTGTGAAATATGTTTTTTAAATACTATGGTAAAACAAATTTCACAAAATGGAGGACCCAGAAGTATCTAGACATTTGCAGTAGGCCCCACCTATACACCTCCATATATATAAAGCAACTGCCATTTGTATAATAAAACTTTCTTAACGCAATTGTATCTCTCAATTTTCCCCTTTGTGTATTATAATCATGAGGTATGTATGTTCTTCAATCTTCTGTTGGTGGCATAATCTCTGTTTTTTTCTTTCTTTTCTTTACAGTTAGTGTATATTTTATCTATTGCGTTATGAGTATTGAGTAGTAGACTTGTAGTTGCACTGTTTGTGATGTTTTTAATTTTACTGTCGAAATGTTTGAATTGAACCCTAGGATTTTAGCGTTATATAATGTAGATGTTGAATCCTTTTGGATTCTTCATCAATGGTGGATTCAAGACTAAGATTTGAATTTGGTACCTCAAGGTGCCATAAACCACTAATCTTATGTTTAGGAGGTTTGAAATCTCTATCTCTATACATATATACAAAAAAAAAATATAAAAATATGAACTCCCTTGGTACCGTCTAGATCCGTCCATGCTCTTCATATTTTAGAACCCCTTAGTGTGCTCGTCCCTTGAACCCGGGGCAGAGCCAAGTAGGGCCAAGAGGGTTAGTGTTTGAATTTTTTAATAGTATTTAATGTGCATATCCCTTGAATTAGGGACAGAGCCAGATAGGGCTAAGAGGGTTCATCCGAACCAAAACGAACCCCGAAAATTATACGAGTTGTACATGATTAAGCTTTTTTTCATATGTTTTACTTTTTTATATTTTGAAACTCCATCTTAGCTCCATCACTGCGTTGGAATTGGTTTGACGTGGTTCTTGATTCAGAATAAATCGATTTCTTCTTCTGCATTTAACTATATAGCAATTGGGACCGGCTATAACGAGTCATCTTTCAATTTCTTGCATCCTGAATATTGTGGGATAATTTACGACAGACAATAATGACAAAGGACATAGTTAAACATACGATGAATCACACTGAAGAAAATAATGATAATTTGTTTGCTCATCTCCTCAAAATTTCTTTTTTTGAAATACATTGTGTGATTTCTCGGACTGGCTATGTTGCTCTAACTCTTCAAAAATGCAACGGGTCGGATTCTCCAAAAGTAGTGTATTTTTGGAGAGTCCGACACGAGTGTAGTGTATTTTTGGAGACCGACACGAGTGTAGCATTGGAAGTGCAGAGTCGGCGCAACTTAGCTTTCTGGAGTATCTGTCCAGAGTTGAAGACATCCTGGATTTGCCTTTGATAGTGGTTGTGATTTTTATGATCTAGTTGATATCCATTTGTTTTCTGCTTCTCTATCTCAGCCGACATCCTACTATCAAGTGGGCTCAAAGGTCTGATAAGTTGTTTATTACGGTGGAGTTACCGGATGCCAAGAATGTAAAGCTGAAACTGGAACCAGAAGGAAAATTCTTGTTCTCTGCAACTGCAGGAGCTGATAATGAACCATATGAAGTAGATCTCGATCTGTTTGATAAAATTAATGTTGATGTAAGTGAATTTCCTTCATCTGCAATTTTTTGTGCGAGATAGAATCCATGTTAATTTTACTGTAAAATGATCATTCAGGAGAGCAAAAGTAGTAGTACCTCTAGAAGTATCGTGTATCTAGTGAAGAAGGCGGAAGACAAGTGGTGGAGCAGACTGATAAAGCAGGAAGGATTACGTCCGGTGTTTTTGAAAGTTGATTGGGACAAATGGGTTGATGAAGATGAAGAAGACAGTAAACGTAAGTATAATGTCACTAGGAATATCTTTACTGTTGATATTAGCCATTTGCTAACTATGATTGATACTACTAATATTTCAGCTGAGCCAGATATGGATTTCGGCGACATGGACTTTTCAGTAAGAGGCTCTAAGAGATATTAATAGGCAATGGTGTTAATTTGAGTCTATATTGATGCTGAAGATTTAACATTATCCCTTTTATTATTCTCTCAGAAACTCAACATGGGAGAAGGTCCTAGTGATTTTGATGCTGATGTGCCTGAGGGTAAGTCTGATTTGGTTCTGCAGCAACTGAGCAATTACTGATATTCTCAGCTTCAAATCGTTTGCTTTCGGCATGGATTGGAAATTGGAAATTTGTTATTTGCGTCCTCGTCTAATATAAGTTGACATTGTTTCTGCAGGAGACGATGATGACAGTGACACTGAAGAAATTGAGGAAGAAGAAAACTCTGAACCAAAGGCAGCACCGAACCCGAAGTGAAAGCTTGATGCGTTTGTAACATTGAAAACTTTTTAACTGCTTGAATTTGAGTCTGGTACTTCTTCTAGCTATGGTTAGAGCTGTAGTGCAGGAAATGTTTGATGATCAGTTCATGATATATTTGAAGGATCTGAAAGTGCTGGTGTCCTCTTTGAACTTTGTTATCATGTACTCCACTCGCATCATGCGCATTACATATGATTTCTCCGACGTAATGTCTCTCTATCTTCTGAAGGATTTTTGTTTCAAAACGATTCGAGGTTTTAGTCTGGTTTCTTTTCCTCAAAAAAGAAAAAAATGGTTCTTCTAGTAAATTTAGGGGTGTACAAAGTCAAGTCAAATCATACTCATGAACCAAGTCTTGGTGTTGGAAAAAAAACCCTGACCTCTCTTTGGTTTGGTATTAAAAGAAAAGAAACCGATCCCAGCCTCTAATCTTATAGATATAACATATAGAAAGTATTTTGCATTTATGTGAATTTTCAAGTCTTTTCGAGGATTTCTAATCATTTAATGTTTTAAGTTCTAGTCTATCACACAAGTAAAAATATATTTGATCTCCTTTTAAATCACTACATTATTATAAGAAGATCGAAAAATCAAAAAAATCGGAAGAACCGACTAAAACCAAAATCAAGAAAACCGACATAATTGATTTAGTTAAATCAAACCGAACTGACCTATGTACACCCTTAGTGCAACGTTCAGTTTGCACAATAACATGTGGAAATCTATGTATCATAATAAAGACCAAGCATTGATCTTGTATAATCGTATATCCTATTTGCAGTCTGCATTCACATTTTTTTACAGTACAACAACACTAGCATTACAGGTCCTTCAACTAAACAACGACTGTCCACTTCTTTTCTGATGGAAGTTTTTCCCCCTTCTTTTGCTCCCTTGTCCTTCCTTAAATCTTTCCAGTAAATCATAGATACTTGCCTTAGGTCCTTTTCCCCAGAAATACGGGATCATATAGGCACAAGTCACGTGTCTGAACCTAGTCGGAGACCAAGCGGAGAAAGGTAGATAGGCGTACTATCCACATAGTTTTGAACCTAGTGCTATAGAAAAACCGGGGGGTTTTCATGTATATAATGCCCAGCTGATGAACAGGAAACATAACGTTAACTCTGCCTAGATAAAGAGTCTTTCTTGAGAGAAATCCTCCAACACATTGAACAATATTAGTGCACGTGCAATAATGCCAGTGTTTTCAATTTCAGGGTCTCATTAAGCATCTCTATTCTGGAAACAGGCAATGATCTCACACAAGATACTGCATCATTTTGTAGGTGAGGACAATGAGATCTGTTTGTCTATCAGAAGAGCAAAATTGGTTCAGAAGTACAGAGTTCAGAATACCTTCTACCAAATTTTCTTCATGTACTTCCCCAGGACGAATAAAAATTGATGGATAAGCCGGAAAAAATCTCAACATAAAATTAAGCTCTTTCAAGATAATTCACAATGACTTGGTCACAACAAGGGACGAACGTGGGAGGCTCTATCTTTTCAGTGTTCTGTCTCCAAATTGGAAGTGATGAGGAAAAGTGAGAAAAGGTAAGAGAACAAACATAGGAGTACAAATATCATTAGCCAAAGGCTTCTAATAATCACCATGGAACACGGGTAGACATAGTTCCATCAGAAAGTATATTATAGGTACGAATGTGGAAGGCTCTATCTTTTCAGTGTTCCGTCTCCAAATTGGAAGTGATGGGGAAAAGTGAGAACAGGTAAGAGAACAAAGATAGGAGTACAAACATCATTAGGCTTCTAATAATCACCATGGAACACGGGTAGACATAGTTCCATCAGAAAGTATATTATAGGTCATCCCACTAGTGAGATTAAACATCTCCAAAATAATAGTTGGTCTATAGGAGATCCCAACTTTCAACCATTTCCATTCTAATCCATGAGAATAAGAAATATTACGTGCAGTTTAACTAAAACCTAGAAAGACACCTATAAGTAAAGTCCCAAGTGCAACAAGATCCCTTCTTCCATCACCTATAAATGAAGATGTATTCTCACCGAGTGCTCTTCGATGTTTTATTTGTATTTATGATCCGAAAGATGGTCAAGGATCAAGGATATCAAAACCAAAAACAAAGACTGTTATACGAAAATCTTATTTTTCTGAAACTATACGGAAACTTTCTTTGAAAATAAAGAACTAGGAGAACTGAATATTAGCTAAAAACGTACAAATATCTTAACATAGCGATGAGAATGTACAGATAGAGCCAGTTCTGGCTAAACATACCTAGTGGTCCAATATCTCCTTAGCAACTTTTTTCAACTCCATGACAGAAAGCTACAGGCTTGGAGTACACACTGGAGCCATGAATAATTTTCAATATTCACGCATGTCGGAGTATCAATTCCTACCCAAAGAGCTACTCAAGACTGACAAGAAGCATAAAATCACATCTGGAGTGCCAATCAGAACACAGTTTCCTAATCCTTTAAATGTTATCTGCAGGGCAACAGGGGTAAGTTAGGCATGTAAATAAAGGAAAGAGGATATGGAAATAAATTGCATGGTCATTCTTCAATCAAAGGGATTCCAAACCTTCCCATATTTACAAGTATGGATTCTTTTCATACTTACAATTTCCAACTTCAATATTCTTGACAAATCAAACACTGAGTGGATGCAAAAGTCACAAATTCAACAATCTGCCACACAAGCTTTGAGCACTGACCTACTAGATACAATACCCAATGGAACAACTAAAGAGAAAGACGTCCTTTCCTGGAACTTTTTGTCTTTGAGTGAAATATAGAATTTACAATGAAACAATGACCCCTACCCCAGAGGTACAGCACATCTCAGGTAGATAAAAATGGAGAGAAGCCTGTCAAAATTTGGCAAAGGATGGCTCAATATTGTCTCGACTCTTTCCCCACCGTGCAAGAAGAATATTTCTTGATACCTAAAAGAATTAATCCAGGCCAACCCACTTCCTAAAGTGCCTCACATGCTCAATCCTCTGAGTTTGTACGTCATTTTTAGCATCAGATACTTTTATTCTTAGATAAAGACCCTTGTGATATTTCAAGAACTCACGTCTATACATCCACTTGTCCAAATACATGCCATTTTCTTTCATTAAACCAATAACCTCCATCACCCTATGAAAATAACCGCCTCGAAGAAAATTCAACAGCAAGAACTCGTATAAATCCCTGGTATTCAAGTTCTTACGACTTCCCATGTTCCTTTTAATATCTCCCCACAAGATTGTAATTTCACGATACATCCCTAAAGAAGAATACCCGTTAAGCAGATTCATGAAAGTTGACACTGTAGGATGGATCTTCATTGCCTGCATTTTTCGGTAAGCCCTAACGGCATCTTCAACCATGTGAGCCTTCATAAAAAAGTAGATAGAAAAATTTAAATCATGCATCATAAAAGAAGCTTCATTTTCTTCAGCTCTCATTTCTTCAACAATATGGTAAGCCAGCTCCCCTTTCGCCAAAGAGCCTAATTCTTTCAGCTTATTCTTGCTTTCATTTTCCAGTTCACACATAGATGCAGGAGCTAACAATGGATCAGATGCACTTATGACACCTGATTTTCTTAATTGCTTTAGTAGTGCCTCTGCCTCCCTTAGCTTATTATTGTTGCAATATGCAGTCAACAGAGACACGTATGAACTAGCGTCCAGCGGATTTCCTTCAGAATCCAAATCATCCAAAATATCATGAGCAATTTCAAGCAAACCCATGCAAATGCAAGCAGCAACCACATCAGAGCACATTCTGCTAGATTCAACTGAGCCCTTCTTCTGGATACTACAGAGAAGCTTTGACAGATCATTAATTCTCCCACCCCTCTTGTACTGTAAAATAAGCTTGGCCAATGCTCTGTTGCTAAGGACAAGTTTCCCATTCTTATACATAACAAGCACCTGATTACGTCCCACATTGAAAACAGAATCCCTTGATAATGAATGAGGAAAAATTCGTAACTTCAATCCCGTTCTCAGATTATCAGAGCCAATAGCAACAAGGCATGGTTTAGGTGGTTGTGTTTCATTTCCCTGCTCGTGATGCGACACTTGAAATCTGTAAATATCTTGTACAAGATCAGAAGCAGCATCAATATCATTAAACTTGAAATGTAAACACAAGAGACTTTCATAGAATTGCTGATAGCAGGAAACCAATGGAACTGAAACCTGATCTATATGCTTCTTAAATTTCTTTAATTCATCCCTCATACCATTCATCTCATGGATCAAGGAAATAATTGAAATAGTATGAGCATCAGCTGTCACTCCAACTTGGGCCATTAACTCAATAATCTGATGGCCTTTACTGGATGATCCAAATCTTGCACAAGCATCAAGAACAAGATTAAAAAGAAGTGTATTATGTTTGTTTAACTCAGTGCAAGTGGATTTCTTTGTGGTTAATTGTTGAGAGCTACCATATATCTCAATCAAAATGTTTGATGACACAATCATTCCAGTATCAGTCTTCACCATGTGAAATATTATCATCCCTAGCATGTCAATAGGTGGGAGATTTCCTTTGTCCAACATCAGTCTGAGAATTGATGATGCTTGAACGGGCATTTGAGCTCTAGCTAACGATAGGCAGAGCTTGGTCATTAACTCTGTGCGTAGCATCTCCCTTTTCTCTTTCAAAATAGATCCTACCATATTGCATGCCCTTTTAAGCCATCTAGAATCAGATGAGTACGACAACTCAGTGAGAAGCTTATCTACAAGAAAGGGGTCAGGAAAACCGTAAAGACGTTTGAAATCCTTGTAGGTTTCCCAAGCCTCTTCCAAGTTGTGATTCCTCAATGCACTTTCAAGCTTTCCCAGCAAAACAACGTCAGATGACACTCCCCAAGATAATGTCTCTGACTCTCTACTGGAACCGAACTGTCGAGAAAACATCACACCTCCTGGTTTATAGTTTTCATATGAAATTGAGGACTCTGTTCCCAAATATTGGGGCACATATGTGCTATTGTAGGTCAATCTGATGGCATTTGAAGCGACAGCAACAATGGAAGAGTAGTTTCTTCGGAAGACAGAGCAAACTGTGATAGCTTTTCGTAAGGAGCATGCCATAAAGATAACACTATCCAGAAAACCACGAGTAATAAAGTACTATGACATTGTATCCTGAAAATAATAGAACATTCTACTAGAATCTGCACAAACAAACCCAGAAATACCAAAGAATGAGGAAGGAAAATAGTGTAATAGCCTCAAAACTAAATTCGCCCCTAAAATATATGACAAATCAGAAACCATTGCAATTACATGATCCAATCCAAAGATATACAGACAAATTGTTCTCAAAGTAGCATTGCTTGCAGCTGATGTAAAAAATTTAACAAGCTGATTCTGTCGACCTAACAAATTTTGAAGCATGTCTGACAAAAAAAGAAACATTACTACATACTAAGGCACTGACAACTTTATTTGTAAGTACTGCAACCTTTTCTTGATGTTACTTAAGATCTTGGCAGACAAAGATTGTTTACTAAACTACTAGTCAACCAAAAAAGATCAAGTTCCCTTACATAGTAGTTTTTAACTCAAATGGCTGTATTGATGGAGACATGGACTAACTTGGATATTACAAATAGGAAAAAGACATAGATCCCACCCTAAACTTGTCCCGAAAAGTCGACTTCACGCTCAAACTAGTATGGCGACCTATTACACACCTATTCTTACTAAAGTGAAATTAATACCTGAACAAACAAGTTAGGATCCTGAGTTATACGAACTTTGTTGAATTTTTGAAATATTTAATATTAACTGATTTGAGATGGTTGGAAATTGAAGCTATTGAAGTGGGAGAGTCCAAGGTATTATAAGCCCCACGTCAGCTCCCCATTAAGCCGATGTCGGATTCAAGTCTCATTCCCTGTAATAATATCATAACAACTTATGTTCCTCATACTCTTCAAAAATGTTGGTAAGTGCATATCGGATCCTTCAAAAGTAGAGCATTTTTGGAAGATCTGATTTTTTTGCGAGCCTGAGTAACATAGCTTATAACTATATAACAAGCACTAAAAATGCTTTTCTTTTTTTTGACGATTTTACAAGTGCTGACAATGCTATAAGAGGAGTTTTTCATAAAATTGACTAATATGAGAAGCGAATAATCATGAAAAAACTCAAAGTTAACAATTACAGAATGCATTGCAGCACAGTTCACAATTGGTAATTCAGCATTAGAAATTATTGGATTAGGGTAATACAGAAAAGAGAGTGCAACGAAGAAACTTACAACTCAAGTTTGAGCGGAGGTTGGCCGGAGGAACAGCGGTTGTTCGGAATTTGATCTCCGGTGGTGTTTTATCTATTTTGCCGGACGGGCCAAAAAGCACAAATTGTCATTTCCGGCCAAAAGTTTAGCCGTTTCCACCTTCTTCTAATCTTCAAACCAACAGTTTTAAAAAAAGTTGTTGGTGTGTTTGGCAAATAAATGTTGTAAAACACTTTTTTTATCAAAATGTCTGAAATACCTTAAAGCTGTTAACATAATAAAAAAATTAAAATTCAGCATTCTTCTTTTTACTCAATCAATTTGCAGCTGAAAGTCGGCCTTATCTTCCACCAAATTATCCCAAATTTGAGATATGAGCTCTCCAAGACGTTCCTAATCTTTTGCAATAATATTAAAGCCGAAACGAAGCTTGTTTGCGGCAATCCAAATTTTCGAACTTGTTCGATGGAGCTTTAATGGCGAATTTCTTCTTCTTCAAATTGTTCCTCTCCAAACTCAATGGGTAACCACGAAACAGACTGGAATCAGCAACAAAAATCGATCGAAACAGTACTCATTCGGAACAAATCCCTGACTCGGGGCTTTCAACTTCTCCAGCTAGTTTTTTTCTTATATTTCTAAAATGGCAACAACTGATACATAAAACTTCAGCTCCAGTTCAATGGCTATCAACGAAATGGTTTGGAAACCAGCAGCAGATTGATTTTCAGATTTTTCAACTTTTTCTAGGTTTAATTTGATAGGAGTTATTTAGTTTTGTAATATCTGCAAATTGAAATAAGTGGGAAGGAGTTAAGTTTTGGTCAACTTTGGTCATATAACTCCTACTTCAGGATAGTTAGGCATCTCCAATCCAATTCTCTATTTTACTCTCTAAATATACAGTATTTTATTTTTTCAGACAATCAATTTCAACTCAATTCTCTATTTTATTCTCTAAAAAGGAATATTTTTCTCTCTCCTTAATATTATATTATTATTTATATTTCATTCTTATTTTCTTATTTCATAATATAAATCATTTCTTCTTTTTGCAAATAATCACTCTATAATCTTTACGTAATACAAAATTTTATTTTATTTCAAATTCTTCATTATTATAAAATTATATTTTATTCTAAATTTCTAAATAACATAAATTGCAATAAATATTATATATAATACATATTAACGAACAATTCAAATAAAAATGAACT
>JAJOOO010080481.1:0-10307 GCA_029582685.1 Solanum piurae
CTTTTTGCAAATAATCACTCTATAATCTTTACGTAATACAAAATTTTATTTTATTTCAAATTCTTCATTATTATAAAATTATATTTTATTCTAAATTTCTAAATAACATAAATTGCAATAAATATTATATATAATACATATTAACGAACAATTCAAATAAAAATGAACTCATTGATGAAATATAATTGCATCATAAATATTGTATTATCGTAAAATTTATTTTAAATTTTACATAAATACTCAACTTTTAAGACTATTAGGTTACTCTCATGAATAGGGGTGTGCATCGGTCGGTTCGGTTTTATGTATTATCGATTCGGTTTATCGATTTTTGGTTTTTAAATATGTTAAACCAATAACCAAACCATAATATATTTTTTATCGGTTTTGGTCCTTAACGGTTTGATTTTCGATTTAACCAACAAGAAAATATTTATAAAACAAATATATGACTTTTCTAATAAATTTGATGCGAAAACACAATAATGTAACTTAACAAATGCTCATAAAATAGAAACAATAATAACAAAGATGAAAAGAACTATACTAGCGTAACACAAAGAGAAATTAAGAGGAATATGGTTCTTACTTTAGATTTTAACATTTTTTATAATGTGAAATTGTGAACTCAAAGCCATTGTGAAGTGTGAATTGAAGGCTAAATGACAAAGATAGTAACTACTAAGGTATTAAGATTAATATATAATATTTATGTACAAGTAAAAGTAGTAAATTACTAGTCTTAATGGGTTATCGGTTTACCTAATAACCCAATATTAAAAACCAATACCGAACCGATAATCCAATAATTTTTTTTATAAAACCATTAAAAAACCGTTAACCCAAAAACCCAATAACACTTTTATCAGTTGGTTCGATTTTTGCACACCCCTACTCATGAATGTTCTATTAATGTATTACGGAGTTCAAAATAAGCATTTTTTGTCCTTATTTTTTATGTGTAGCTAAAAATTATTTAAATTAACAATTTCATCTTGTGTCCAATTATTTCGTGTACTAATTTACTTCCCCGATTCCATTTTGAACTATTGCATCAAATATTTGCATACTCTTTAAAAAGTGTAGTTTAATAATTTATCATTATATCATAAAAGTAGATTGTTTGAATTATCATGTAATTTTTGTGCATACTTCATAATGAAAATTAATTACAATCTAAATTACATATTTAAATGACAAAAAAAAATTAAAATTAAATTAGAAAAATTGTTAATTCGGGATGGAAGTAGCATACTTATCAATAATGTTTTAGATGTTATATTACTTAGAAAATAATTACAAATATTAGAGACATAATTAATAATCTTATATAATATAAATAATATTAAAATAACTGTAAATTACATATTTAAAGTGACCATTTTCTTTAAAAAATAAAATAGAAAAATTATTAATTTGGACGGAAGTAATAACTTGTTGATAATATATTTTTAAATGTTATGTTACATTAAAAAATAATTACAAATGATAGTAATATAATAGAAATAATATTATAATAATCAAAAAGTAAAATAGAGAGGTGAATAGTAGTTCTCCAAATTTGAAGAACTACTATTAACCTCTCTATAATTGAAGAATAGAGAGTGAAATAGAGAGTGGTTGGAGAACCCATCCTCTATTTTACTCTCCAAATATAGAGAATGGAGAGTAAAATAGAGATGGGTTGGAGATGGTCTTATAACTAATCTACACGTGAAAATATTGAGTATTCCAATACAGACAAGTTGTTATTTTATTTTATTTTTGCTTGCAAACCGAAACATTTTATTTATTGATGATAATAGGTAAATTATTCTCTCCGTTTAAAAAAAAATGATCTCTTTTCTTTTTTAGTCTGTTTAATAAAGAATGACATCTTTCTTTTTTTGATAACATTTTAATTTCAGTTTTTCACGTGGCATGTTTACAGCCACAAGATTGAAGGACAATTTAGTACATTTGATATAACTTTAATTTAGGACCACACGATTCAAATTTTTTATTTATTTTCTAAAACTCTATGTCAAGTCGAACCAGATCACTCTTTTTGAAATGGATGGAGTAGTTTTTATAGCATCTTTTTTAAAATGTGGATGATACGAATGAGAGAGATGCATCAAAAACATAAAGTTGTCTATTATAGATATTCGGAAGCAAAACATTAGTTTTTCAATTTCAATTGATTTGTCTTTTTTTAGGTTATCTTTTTTAAATGTCTATTTTTTTTAAAAACAAATCATTTTTAGATTTACACATGAAATATTTAAGATTACAAACTAAATAACATTTTGATATATATATTAAATTTAAAAGTCTTTTTACATTTTTAAAATTTTGTAAGATGTAGCAACTAGGGGTGTGCACTATTTGGATTAAACCGAAAAACCAAACCAAATCAAACCGAATTCTAATTTGGATTGGTTTTTTGGATTTTTGGTTTGGTTCTGGATTTATAATTTACTTTATTTGGTTTTTTGATTTGATTTCGGATTTAGAGTAATGAAAACCGAAAAATTAAAAATATCAATAAATATATATATATATATATATATATATATATATATATATATATATATGTTTAGAATTAAGTTGGAGATAACCTTTTTTTTTACTCTCCCTAGGAGCTCCCACCCCTTTTTGCTCTCTTGGTGACTCGAACTCGCAACCTTCGGGTTGGAAGTGAGGGGTGCTTATCATCCGAGCAACTCCCTCTCGTCTAAGTTGGAGTTAACCACTTTTGTCCCTTTTTAGTTTTTTTTTTTATGTTTGGACATCTATAATTGATATACTTTTAAGTATTGTGTTTTATGTTTTACTTGTGATTTATATTAAAAAGTATAGTTAAGAAATTCAATATTTTATATATATAAAAAAAAAATTAAATTGCAAATATAACTTTGTTATGTTTCTAATTATTGACATAATCGATTAACCAAACCAAAAAAACCCAAATCAAAAAGAGAAAAACCAAACCAAACCAAATTTATTTTGGTTCGGATTGGGTTACACTTCTTCAAAACCAAAAATCAAAAAATTCAAACCGAATAGTATAAAACCGAATGCACACCCTAGTAGCAACCAATGAGAAAGCACAAGCTGGAGCAAGATGACCTTAAGTTCCACCTCTACCTCCCTCTTATGATAAGATGTAAGTGTCAAAAATAGACTTATACTATTTATATTTTTTTTATTTTATATTTAAATTATCAATTATTAGTTTGAGAAACACATTTCAGTGGTGTGTAATACACTCTCTTTCTTTTTATGGAAAAATCTTGATACATAACATTTCATATGGATAAAATATTTCACCTTGACAAAATTAAATAATAAATAATTAATATTAACTAAAATTAAAGATTAAAATATCACTATCCCCAAAAATCATTTAAAAAAATAAATTTAAATTATTTTTCTTACCCCACTCCACTACCTCCTCCCCGTAGCCCTCCCCGGACTATCCCCCATCCTTTTATTTTTTTAAATTTCTTTTATAAAATATTTCATTTTTAGAAAGTCTTGCGACGACAAGTAAGAAATATTTTCCTAAAAAGATATGTATATATCTAACACAAAACGAGAAAAAAATTGGAAGTGGTTACATTTTATTTTATAAGAAAATATTATTTTTTTGGGATAATAATTTTCAATTTAAACTAATACTAATAATTTATTTAATCTTTGTTAAGGTAGAATGTTTTGTTCATGTGGAGTGTTATGTGACAATTTTTAAAAAAATAAAAGAGAGAGTGTAGTACACACAGAGTGTAATAAAAGAGAGGGGCGTGTTTCTCAAACTAATAAATGATGGTTTAGGTGTGAAACTAAAAAAAAGGGATAGTTTAAATGTATTTTTTACACTTATCTCTATTATTATTTTAGATCAAATTTGATTATGTTTAAAATAAATTTGTTAGACTAAGTGATTTTGTTAGTGTTTTTAAAATTGAGGGATATAAATTATAATTAAAAAGAGTACATATTTTTTTCGCAAAAAGTATGATTAAACACAACTTCAATTCCTATTTTTAAAATTTCAAATAAAGTGAATTGTTTTTGGATTTCATGGCAAAAAATATCCACATAAACTTCGTATCTAATTAAAATCAGACAAACAAATCGAAACAGAGATAGGTAATATATTAATAATACTCCTATACATAGTATAGTATAAAGTATAATCACTTGTCACTTGTCATTTTGTGTGAAATAATAGTCAAAAAGCCAATTCTACGTCGTTAATTTGTTTGATCATACGTATGGTACCTAAAAAATTGACCACCATGTTCGTAGATACTTTTTCCAAATATTAAAGTTATTATTGTGACATCGGATTCCAATGAAGCTATTTGCTCTAATTTATTTCTAGTATTTTACGTCCACATTGTGCCAATCTTATTCATTGCCGTCAGGCCGAGCGGTGAGTTCGATCGAATTCAATAGATTTTATTCAAACAATATAATTATATTAATAAATTTATCAATATGTAAATATTAAATTTAAAAATTTATTACTATCACTTAAAATCATCATTATAAAATTAAGATGCCATAAAATTGAAACCCTAACTTTGACTTGGATGGCCACAAAATACCTTATCATCTTTCCTATAAAATGGAGACACAAGGTCTCTTCATTTTAGAATAAATCAACCTCTTTTTCCTCACAATATACACTATAGAAAACCTAAATTTACTTCACAATAGAAATGATGAACCAAAGTACACACCAAAAGCCTCATGCTATATTATTTCCTTACCCCCTTCAAGGTCATGTAATTCCTTTTGTTAACCTAGCAATCAAACTTGCATCCAATGGCTTCACAATTACCTTCATAAACACTCAATCAATTCATCAACAAATATCGAAAGCCGGTCGATCGAACATTAATGATAACGAGGGCAACGATCTCTTCTCGGGTGCACGAAAATCAGGCCTTGATATACGAGATGTGTCTATTTACGATGGTTTTTCTGTAGATTTTGATCGTTCACTTAATCATGACAATTTTTTTGAAGCTATCATGAATGATTTTGTTTTTCATGTCGATGAGGTTGTTGGAAAATTGATGCTCTCAAATCCATCGCCAAATATACTAATTGCTGATACTTTTTATGTATGGTCATCAACCATAGCTAAAAAGCATAATCTTGTGAATGTTTCGTATTGGACGGAGCCAGCTCTTGTTTTTAGTGTGTATTATCACATGGACCTTCTAAAGCAAAATGGACACTATGATTGCATTGGTAAGTACCCCTTCATTTTAATTTAAGTGTTTTAATTTGATTAAATATAAAATTTAATATATAATTAAATTAAAAAAAAGATTATGGTCTTAAATTAAAGATATATGTAGTCTTTTAAATCGTGTAGTTCTAAGCTTGTCATGTAGGATGTTGGAATTTAAAAAAACTTACTAAATATAGAAACAAACACTCTTTGTTAACGCCGACTAAAAAAAAAGGTAAAAAGTACATAAATTCCTTAGTATTACGAGTTAATTACATCATATCCCTACTCTTTTCTAAATAACAAAAAATCCTTAAATTTATAGGATCTCGGATACATCAAAAAACATGTAGATACATAATTCATGGATTGCGAATGATACATTACTTAATGGGAGAGATGTATCCGAGAGGGGATGAGTGTATTCGAGAGGGAATAGAGATGGATCCGAGAGGGGAGAGATGTATCCGATAGAACATAGGGATGTATCCGAGAGGGTATTTTTGTATTATTTTTTTTGAATGATAGTGAATTTTAGAGATTATGATAAAATAAGATGTGTATTTATGTAATTTTTCAAAAATAAAATAAAAATAAGACACTTAAATTGAAAGGAAAATAATATTTAATTTACACTTTAATGGCCTATTATGCTAGCTGGCAGAGCTACATATACTCGACACTTGTCAGGAAATTACACTGTAATAAAATAAAAAGATTTTTTATGTATACATATAATATATACTCTTTGACTTTTATGCAATAAAACTTCTTTATATTTTGATACCTTTAATTGAAATTATGACTCCATCACTAATCACTAATCACTAATCACTAATCACTAGCTAGCTTTGTGAATTGTGAATAAATTTTCATGTTTTTTTCTAGAGAATAAACGTGAGGACATCATAGATTACATACCAGGAGTGAAGGCCATAAAGCCAACAGATTTACCTTCTTATCTTCAGTCTGATGACACAAATATGGTGGTCAATCGAATAATCACAAGGGCATTCAAGGAGGTGAAAACTGTAGATTTTATTATTTGTAACACTGTCCAGGAACTCGAACCCGAAACCATTACAACGTTACAAAAATATCACTCTATTTATGCAATTGGACCAATTTTCTCCCCTGGCTTCACCAACACCTCAGTGTCAACTAGCCTATGGTCCGAAGCCGATTGCACCGATTGGCTAGACGCCAAGCCACATGGCTCGGTCTTATACGTCTCGTTCGGGAGTTATGCTCATACTAATAAAGAAACTATAGTGGAAATTGCACGTGGTCTGATGGTCAGTGAAGTGAATTTTATTTGGGTACTTCGTCCTGATATTGTTAGCTCGGAAGAGAGTGATTATTTACCGATTGGTTACGAAGATAATATTAAGGATCAAGGATTAATTGTGCCTTGGTGCTGCCAAACGGCTGTAATTTCTCACCCAGCGGTTGGGGGCTTCCTGACTCATTGTGGATGGAATTCGATTATGGAAAGCATATGGTGCTCTGTTCCGTTTATTTGTTTTCCCTTGCTGACCGATCAATTTACTAATCGAAAATTAGTAGTCGATGATTGGAAAATTGGGATTAATCTTCGTGATGAGGGTTCGATTTCAGGGGATGAAGTGGCAGAGAAAGTGAAATTTTTGATGAAAGGCAAAGAGGCAGAGGAAATGAAGCAGCGGATTAAGAAAATTAAGAAGGAATTAGAGGATGGATTAGCAATAAATGGATCATCTCAAGTGAATTTTACAAAGTTTATGGATGATTTAGAGTCCATATTGCAATTAAACCATATTGCAAAATGATTATGATGTAGCCCCTTGAAATTAAAATAAGAGTTTACGATAAAGGAATATAGTTCATCTTCTTTTTTTCTTTTTTTTATATCACTAGACCGAGCATCTAGCGACCTTTTATTAATAATAAGATAAAATTTTGAACGTGAATAAGTACATCATTCTCGCTATTTTAATTTATTTATGTTAATTTTTTTTAGTTTGTTTCACAAAAAAGATGTCTCTTCGAAAGAGGGGCCGAGAGAATAATTGGATTAATTAGAAAAAAAACACTGACTGAAACTCTATAAATTTCAGTAAAATAAAAATAAAATTAGCCTAAGTAATGGAGTTCCAGCCATATATTTTTACTAAAAAATATGATTCAAAAAAGATAATGAATTAAAAAGGTAAACATATATTTTATTTTAAAAAAAAATTCATGTGGACGAAAAAAATCACGTGACAACAACGAGTAAATTTCACCTTAATTAGGTGAGATTGATAAGAGGTAAATGACACTAACACATAATCAAATTCAAAGGGTAATATACAATAATACAAAATTTAGATGTATGTGAAATTTTAAAAAAAAAATTGGTACCGACACAAAAAATAATTTAAGAATACGAAAATACAAAACTACAACTAGTACCTTGGGAACGGAATGCAAGGCAATTATATACGAATAATGAAAAATTGAGAAAATTGTCTAATTTTTGTCTAGTGACTTTTAAATGCTAAAAAAAGGTGGTGTAGATCATGGTAAGGTATAAGAATTGTTTCCCAAATTCTTACGGATGGTCCTGTGATGGACTTGAAAAAAAGAATGTTTGAAAGTCATATCACAAATTTTTTTATAGGAACACACACGAAACTAAAAAGATCTCTTAATTCATCTTGATTGGCTCTAAATGCTAAAAAAAATAGTTGTGTGGATCATGGTGAGGATATAAGAATTGTTCCCCAGGTCCTTACAGTTAGTTCTGTAAATATTTTAGAAAAAAAGTGTTCGAAAATCATATCACCAAAAAATTTATGAGCTAACACACAAAAAATTAAGAAAAATCGTTAAATCTCTATTGAGTACTCTAAAATGCTAAAAAAGTGGAGTGGGTCATAGTGAGTGTCACGACCCAAAAATGGACGTGATAGCACTCGTCTTATCCCACCAAGACAAGTCAGCCTAAAACTCATGGGTCGTGACAGCACTCGTCTTATCCCACCAAGACAAGTCAACCTAAAACTCAACCATTACAATAAAATGCAGAAATTTTATAATCAACTCAAAAATACCCCCAAAATGTGGTTGTCACGTGTACAAGCCTCTAAAGTATTACAATTGATTCAAAAGAAAAACACAAGTCTCAAATGACCTTGTTTCTAGAATAGAACAAGATCATAAATAGGAGTAAGAAGGTCTGCTGAAATGACAAGCAACTACCTCACAAACTTCCACAAGAAGCCTCAGACAAGGAGAAGAGAAAATATCACAAAAGTCCGGGCTAGTAACCTACAAAAAAAATGTAGTAGCAAGGGGTGAGTACCAAACCACACGGTACTCAGCAAGTAAACCTCTAAACACAAGCTAAGGGGATAGAATACGGGTACTCCTTACACCCCCAACCGAACCTCCACAACTACAACCTGCATAAAACCAGCCCAACCTAACAATTCACAATTTACAAGCGCATATCTCAACAACAAATTCTAATAATCACATATTCTCAACAACAAGTTCAATATTCATCAATTATTATAACCTCCACAACTACAACCTAACAGTTCATAATTCACATAGCACACAGCTCAACAACAACACTCTAACAATTACATATCCTCAACAACAAGCTCATTATTCATCAATCAAAGTTTCACAGAAAGGCACTCACAAGATCAACAAAACACAATAGTGATGCATGTTTGACCTAGTGATACACACCCGTTGTCTCTCAGTCCGGGACCCATGGGGGACATATCTGTCCATGCATCCATCACGGAGCGCAATATGATCCTCGATAATAGTAACCATCGCGGCGCGCAATATGATCCTCGATAATAGTAATCATCGCGGCGCGCGATATGTCCCTCGAAATATAGTATCCATCGCTGCGCGCGATATGTCCCTCGAAATATAGTATCCTTCGCTGCGCGTGATACGTCCCTCGAAATGATACATCCTCTTTAATTTCTTATTCCTTCTCAATTCTCATAACACTTGTCACAACCATGTCTCAGAACAATGCAAATGACATATTCACACAAAAAGTGAGGAGATGACCATTTTCATAACATTGCACAATTCATAACAACACAATCATGATACAACATCAACAATGATTTAACAGACCTTTCAAACAATTCTCAACACATCACACACAAACAATTAATCACATTGCCTTTTATTACCATTTTTCCATCACTAGAATTAAGCAATGTGGATAAGTCAACCCATCACCAAGTCTCATTACCCCCAAACACATATTACAAGGAAATACACTTAACAAGGGTTTAGAAATCCGTTTGCCTCAAATAGTCGAACAATCACCCCGGGACTTGAGTCTTCCCCTTTCGTTGAAATTCCAACTCAAAACAATCTATTCAAATAATTTATCACAATAAGATTTCAAAACTAACAACACATATTACTATGGATCTAATCTAAACCCAAAAACTCATTCAATTTATGATTAAGTTCCTAATCTTGATGCCAATTAATATATCAACTCTCATATTTTCCAAGATGGATACAACCCACCAAAATAGTAACAATTATGCAGAAATTAGACCCACACGCTTCCTTTTTATCACTTTAGTTTTCCCAATGATTAATTACAATAATTGTCCAATTATTATCCCAAAATGACCATTGACGGCATATCAATAATCCACTGGAAATCTTGGCATACTGCCAAAGGGAACACCAGCAATAACTTCTAAAAAAAACCCAATATAAATGGCGTATCTATAATGGTCAACTAATTATGGCATTATCACTTATAACCCTACATTTTTTCCTTTAACCACATAGGTGATGTCAATTCAAATATAACATTTTGATGATACCTTTCTCCAACCAATAATAATAATAATAATAATAATAATAATATAATAACTATATGGCTATCCATTAATTTAACCATAAATTCACCATGAATGTTCCAAGGCTCTGATACCATACTTACAGGATCACTGACCTGGCGGTAGTCCGCCTAGTCATAGATCAAGCAATTCGATACCCTTAGAGGTAGTCCAACTACATAAGAATAAAAATACACAGGAATTTTTATATAGCTTTG
>JAJOOO010080482.1:0-17071 GCA_029582685.1 Solanum piurae
ATAAAAACTGCATAAACAACGAACATGACTACGTATATGCATGATGAAATGATAAAAAGTTATAAGACTTTAATCTTATATATACTTAAAGATATAGATATAATTGAATTAAGAAGAACTATATGAGAAAAAATATTTGATGACTACGAATTAGATATATTAAATCAAGAATGGTATGAAATAGATTTACAAGATCTATACTTAGATAATGAAAGAATAAAATGGTACGATTTAGAAATAAATTCAGATTAAAATGAATTACGAATATTTACAAAATTGGATAGCAACTATGGAAGAAATAAAACTATCAGAACAATTAATGGAAAATAATTTACATATGTACCGAAGAACCCAAGATATGTTATATCTAGAATATATCATAAATAATATTAAAGAAATATCAAGATTAACACCCTTGAAAAAAGAATATTATACTAAAACATGACTAGTTAATACCTCACCTATCACACTACTACCTACCACACTACCACAAATATGAATCCCTCACCTACCACACTACTACCTACCACACTACCACAAATATGAACCCCTCAACTACCAGTTTCGCACCCCCGAAAAATATAACACATATTACATATTGCTAATTTTGTCATTAAATTTCTATTTATAATTTTTTCTTTATTTTCTTCTTCTATTTCTGTTGTCATACTACTGAATTCATTTCTTATAGCTATTTCGTATTTATATAATATTTTCATAGTTGTAGTGGCTAATTCACCATCAAAATTTTTATTACTTCTTAAACTTGTTAAACTTTCGTTCGATAAATTTTGTAGCCATAATTTTACTGTTCCTATAAGTGTTCTTTCTATATATCCTGGTGTTTCTGTTATTACGATTTTATTATCTATTAGTTGTTTTGATAAATATCCTATCCATAATTGGATTGTTTTATTTATATCTGTTGCACAGTCTAAATCTAAGAAATTATGTTGTTCGGTTATTTGTTTAGGTGTCCATTTTTTATTTAATCTTTTATCCCATATAACTTTATTTTTGTCGTATTGTTCATAATTTGTATTATAATATTGTAGATTTAAGTTTTTTGGATTTTTTACTCCTGATGTGCTAGGTTTTTCATCCGTGTCTTGTCTCCTGTATTTACTTCTAAATTCTTTGTATTATCTATATTTGCTAAAAGTTCTGTATATGTTTCGCTTGTTTCTGAATGTTGTTCATCTAGATCATCTTCATTTATTTCATCAATTCTTATTTCAGGTAGATTATCTTGGTTATTTTCTTCTTTTTTCTTCTAGTTCTTCTTCTAATTGCAATTTTTCTTTAAATTTATTTATCTCGTTTGCTAATTTTATTTTTTGTTCTTTTTCTTTTTGTTTAATTTTATACATTTCTTTTAATATTGCTAGTTCTTTTTCTAGTTCTATTATTTTAATATTTTTTAATTTTTCTAATTGTTGTACTTCCTTTTTTGCTTCTTGTTTTATTTTTTCAATTTTCCGTTTTTCTATCTATTTCTTCATTTTGTTTTGTTATTCTTATCATAACAGTTAAACTATCTTCTAATTTTACCATTTCTTTTTCTAACATTAAACTTAGATTGTCACCTATTTTCTTCTATCTTCTTCCTAGATTAGAAAATATTATCTTTATTTTTAGTCCATCGTAATTTTTATATGTTTTTTCGTCTATGGCATATTCTTCCTTATTCATTTATAAATTGTGTTGAAGTTTATATTCTAAACTTTCTATCTGTATTTGTAGATAGAAAATAGTTTTTCTTTGTGCTACTATAGATTTGTGACAAACTCCTGCAAATATATTACTGTTAAGTCTATTTTGCCTATGTCTCAATTCTTGTCTTTTTTCTTTAATTATTTTAGTAAGTTGTTGTCTATATTCGTTATTCTTGTTATTCATTGTATCTTTAAATATTGAATATATTTATATTCTATTTTAGATATATTATCTATTAATTGATCTAGTTTTTCGTTATCAATTTTTGTGATATTGAGTTGTTTATAGTCCGGATATAATTTATTTAATTTTCTTCTTAATTTTCTTATTTTACACCAAAAACTTTTTAAAAAATCTAATAAAACTAATTTGATCAAATATCAAACCAGTCACATATTATTGAATTAGTTTTGAATAATCTGTAGGATTCAATTTCCTACCAGGTCAAAAATAAACAACCAATACCGACCTTTCTTTTGTGGGCTACAGGGATCAAAATTCGAGCAAAACATTTTGTTCTTATTCAACCCAAGTCAGCATTCACAAATCTTCTATAAACTCAAAATCCAATTACCACAACCAAGAATCTGACAAGGTCCATAATTGTTTTTTATTCAAAAAAGTAAGAAAATGATCCTAATTTATTTTTTTTAAAAAATAATTCCTACGATTTTACCGTCATAAAGTTGAACTAACCCCTCAATCCCTTATTTAAAAAAATAAAATAATACATAAATCACATGTATGTATTTCATCCAAATTATCTATTTAGATGCAAAGAAGGCTCTGATATCAATTGTTGGAAAACTATATGCACATCGAAGAAAACTAGAATTACATAGCTTACATGAATAATGTCATAGATAACTAATACGATTATGCTATAACATGTACAATTATGCTAGAATACATAAATTTGCTGAAATTTAATTCAAGAATTACCTCTTCAAGTGTGAGTAGATATTTTAGAGCGAATTCACAAGTTAGACAACAGTTCCGCGGTATTCTATCTTCAAGCCAATCCACAAGTTATATTGCAGTTCCACGGTGTTCTTCAGTGATCTCAAGTTCACATCCGAACTCTCTCAATACTTGGGTGGGCAAGTATCGAATAGAGAACTTATGTCTTTTCTAGGCTAGAAGAAAGCCTACTTATAGAAATTTCATTCCACTCAAACAAGGAGAAGAAAAATACAAGTTACTTTCAGAACCAAGAAAGTCAAGTTCCTTTTTCCTTTTTCCTAGAATTAGGATTTTGAGTTCTAGTTAAATATTATCACTTTAGGAACCACATAAGTGATTACTAAGGCTTCCTATTATGGAAATAATTCCAAATAATTAATTTGAATTATTCTTACCATAATAAATTACAAATCATTCCACTAGAAATTTACAATTGCACTCCTCCATTTGTATTTTGAAATTCCCATTAACCAGTCATGTAATTTCCCATATTAAGATTGCATATACTAATCAATAAATTAAATTAGTGATGAGTTTAATTCAATGATTTATTTTCTTTAGAGCAGTGCTTAACTTATTTCATGTGTCGGATTCATAAATCCACTTGCAAGGTTTGACATGATGGAAACTTATAAGTTTCTCAAAAGGCATATCATCAATCTCTATAATGAGACAAGGATTTCATTAACTAACTTATTATTTCACCAATATATATTAGTATCATCCAATCTATCAGGCACATTGACCCATCTCAGAAACTCACCTTTAAATAAAATCAAAATGATAATTTTATATATACAGATCATAATAGTTATATCAGGATTAAGAATATAAGTACATTTAACAGTTTAGAGAATATTCTTTTGTCAGTCAGTCTAAAACAACTATCTCTACTCGGTCTCAATCAATACATACAAAATGCACTAGCACAAGAAGTTGGAACTATACCGTTCCACAATCAAGATACATTATATATAATCTTGTGCTACAATCTGATGGCATGTCCAATTTCCATCTTAGATTGTGAACAAAAAATTTATACTTATAAGAATCGATGATTTAATCCTCTGTGTATAAGCTAAAACTCTATACACTAAATCACCTACTAAATCACCTACAGTACAAGTAAATAGACACCATAAATGAGTATATGATCTATTAAACTTTTGTTATAACTGAATAAATAATTATTCTATAATAAATATTATATCTAAACATATATTTAATAGTATATATTCCAACAGGTGCTTCATTTACCAATGTTGAGTTAGTAGGGAAAATACAAAGTGGTCTTGAATAAGATTTTCATGAGATTTTCTGTGCAATTCGATCTAAGAGATTTCATCATCTTGTATGATGAGTTGTATGTAAAACTAATTGATAATAAACTCTTCCTCAAACATGTGGAATTGAAGAAAAAACCCGTTGCAATAACTGATGCATAGGTCACTCACATATCCACCAATTCCAACAACCACACTTTTCATCAAACCATTAAAAACTCACAATGGTAGTCCAATAATTGTATAAATTCTCCTGCGTAAGGGTGCTACACATTGCTGTCAGTTAGAGGTGTTCGTGGTTCGGTTTGAATTGGTTATTAGTTAAAATCAAAATCAAACCAATTTAAATTGATTTTTAAATTTCTAAAATCAAACCAAATCAAATAAAAAAAATAACCGTCAGTTTGGTTCGGTTGGGTTAGGTTATTTCAATTTTTTTCGGTTCGAAAGTAATAAGTTTGTTGAGGACATACGCATCTTGATAGATACAAACAATTAGTACATGAATAATTCACAAATAAGCTATTACATGAACAAAGTGATTCATCCAATGCACCAAATTTCAGAAACTAAAAAAACTCATTGTCTATAGCATAAAGTTGGTTAAATATTTTGGAGATCTGAACATCTTATCAATAGGCTTTTCAATAAAATTACACCTTAAAATATTGAGAAATTACTTCTAAAAAAAATCAATAATTCATAGTCAAAACTAATCAATTACCATCTTCTTTAGCTTGAGCTTTAAATTATTCAATGTTGCATTAGAAAATTTTATAAAGAACAGAGAAAGTGTAATCTTTAAAGTAATGAATATTGAGGGATTTAGACATAAGGTTTTAAAGTTGGGATAAAATTTAAGTGTTGGGCTTCAGAAAATAGTAAAATTAAAGACTTAAGTTAATTAAAATTTGTAAAAATACTTATATTTTATTTATAAATAATCATAAAATTTATATATACAAACTTCTCGGTTCGGTTTGGTTATTTTTGCAGTTAATTTTTGGTAAAACCAAAACCAAACCAAATAATATCGGTTTATCAAAATTTAAAATCAAACTTAACCAAATATCAGTTTTTTAATCTGTTTGATTCGGATTGCGGTTCGATTTGATTTTATAACCATAACCATGAACAACTCTACTGTCAGTTATGCAACAGGGTCATGCTGCAAATGTTTGCACGTCACAGTACCTATTTTTTTTTTCAAGTAACCAAGCTACAACAAATCAATGGATTGTTAGTTTCGCTGCTACACATCATGTTACGACGTAGCCTACCAATATTGAAGAATATAATGGTTCAGAAGGCATAACTATGGGTGATAGTAAAAGAATATCAATTGCTTACCATGGTTCTACTAATTTAATTGCATCAAATAATACTTTTAAACTAACTGACACTTTGTGTGAACTAGTTATCAAATAAAATATTCTTTCAGTATAATTTTTTTTTCAAGATAATCTGACATCCATTAGTTTTTCTTTCCATTTTGTTTCTTTGTGGAGGACTTTAAAACATAGTCTTCGCTGGTATCCGGTCACAATAAAAATGAACTCTATTGAACTTTGTTCCTCGCCAACTCTGGCACCATCGATTGGTCATCCCCATTTCAGAATCTTGAGCTTTGTTTTGAATAATTTTTTTTGTGATGTAATTATTACATGGTTGTCCATGAGTGACCGGATTATTGTGTTTACATGCTGGAGTGGTTCTTGTGTATGTAATACATCGGGAAACAATGAAAAAAAAAGTTTTTGGGCTGCAGGTGTGACCTACGGCTCCCACCTATGGTTGACAAGAGTACTTACGCACCATAGGTGACAAGGAAAATGAAGTAAATTTTTTGGGAAAATTTTAAGGACCTACGGTAGCTATGTACAGTCCGTAGGTAGACCTACCAACCGTACATGGAACTCGTCGGTTGAAGGTCCAAAAACAAGTCCTTGAACCCCACCAATGGTTGACCAGGACGGTTTTGTAGGACCTACGGACCGTAGGTCCAATCGTCGATGAAGATCTAGCTGTTATATTTTAAGGGCTTTTGGGCCTTTTCCTAATTGTTTTAACACAATACTATATTATTTTATATTCTACCCTAGGCACTATATAACTAATTTTAACCCCCAAATTACCCAATTGAACCCATTCTCCTAATATCCTAAAAGTTGATCAAGTTCTTCCCCAAAATTTCTCTCTAAAACTTGAAGAAGAAGTATAGGGTTTCAATATTAAGTCTCCAAATTCTCTATTGATTGTGGGCTTTTAACATCAAGGTATGTGTGCATTCACCCAGAAAGCCCTTTCCTCCATGGGGTTCTTAAAGAATTCAAGTTTCCAATTCAATTCTCCAATTGTCAAAATTAGGGTTCAATTCAAGGAATGTGAATTTCTTCCAATTATGATTTATTTTGATAAATTAAGTTATCTAATGCTTTATTTGATGTTAACCTATGATATTTAGTAACAATTTCACTTGCCCATGCTTTAATTATGCCTTTGAACCATGATCTAATGATAAATCCATGAACTATGAAATTATGAAGATATGCATTCTTTTGAAGTTGTTTTAAATGAATTGGTTGCTTTGAGAGTAAAGCATCGATGTTGTTATTGTGAAAGGTTATTCTCACACAGAGGACTAATAGGTTTGAAAGATTTTGTCAACTAAACTTTAAATCAAAATTTAGGAGCTATTCTAATGAACTCTATCTTGGAATGACTACTTGATTGTGTCTTTCCATGGATAATAAGATGAACATAATTAACTACTATTCCGTGAGACTTATGCTTAGAAGAGAGTGGACAAGTGGTGATTATCCATGTACCATAACTAGGTGCCCCATAGGGTTGTCTTAGATAGACATTAAATAGTGAATCCACTTTCACTCAAGTTTATAGTTCTTACTTTGGCAAGTAAGGATATCTCTTTTCAGTGTGGGATAGATACCATATTCCATGTTATAGCTCAAATGGTCTATGTCGGTTAAAGGTAAATCTCCCAAAATAATGAACTAAGGTTACTTCTAGAAGTATCTCAATATATTTTAAAGATGTTTAGCTTGCATTGACCATGATTATCACTTATGTTTTTATAACATGTTATTTTATGATTTAGCTTGGTCATTGCATGTCATGTAAAATCCTTTTTAAAATGATTTCACAACTCTTATGTATTGCTATAATACTTAGTACATTCCATTTATTAATGCATACTTGTGCCTACATTGTTTCTCTAATGTAGGGTCCGGCGCTTCCATTCTGCACACTTGTGGCTAGACTGATCCTTAGAGTTTTGAAGAGATTCGTGAGTTCTTATGTTTTGAGAATCAAGAATAATTTATTTCTTTATGTCATTGGCATTTTAGAATTGTATGTGATGTATGGGTTACGTCTTAATCACTTGTCTTATGATGTACTAGATGGTTTGAGACTTATGTTAGCTTTCTGCTTTTTGTCAAACTCTTTATGATATGAAGTTGTATTTTGAACTCTTTAAAACTTTATTTTCTTATTTATGTATGCTAAGTGGCTTATATAAGGTCTCTCGGGGTCCTATACGACATGTTATGACTAGGGTATACTTTGGGTCATGACAAACTTGGTATTAAGAGCACAAGGTTTAAAAAGGTCCTAGGATGTCTCATAATCCAGTTCGAGTAGAGTCTTGTTCATGAGTGTGAAGCATGTCACATTTATGAATGAGAAGCTATAAGATGTTTAGGAAGTACCACTTCTTTCATCACTCAAATTTCATGCGATAGAGTGTAACTCTATATATCTTTCTCCTAATCCCCATTTGATGCTTTTCAGGATATGGCCCCTCGAAGAGCATACAATAGGAGAAATGTAAATGAGAATGTGGAATGAGAAGCTCCTCAACCTCCTCCTAAAGCTCTTTCAGTTTCGGCCGACCCTTTGGATGAGCAAGTGGCTAATGCAGAGTTTAGGGATGCTTTTTAAGTATTGGCCCAAGCCATGACTGCTCAATCCAATAGAGACCTTGTGGTCTCTGTGAACCCAAATGTGGGTACAACGACAACTAGAGTGAGTGGCTTCACTAGAGTGATTCCTCCAGAGTTTTATGGTTCAAAGGTTAAGTAAGATTCTCAAGAGTTCATTGATGAAATGTATAAGGCGTAGATGATCATGGGATGACGCTGGTAGAAAAGGTGGAATTGGTCGCCTAACAACTTAAGGGTGTTGCTCAAGTTTGGTTAAACCAATGGAAAGAAGAGAGGGTGGTTCATGCGGGTCCTTTTGATTAGGAAAAGTTTAAGGTTTCTTTCCTTGATAAGTTCTTTCCCCTTGAGACGAGGGAGGTAAAAGTACTTTAATTCATCAACCTTCATGAAGGAAACATGAGACTGAAGGAATATGACTTGAAGTTCACATAATTATCTAAATATGTGTCACACCCCAGATTCAAGGGGCGCAACTGGCTCCTAATGCCAAAACTCAAGATCCTGCTGACACTGCTGAACCATTTTCTACTAGTGCATGACAGCCACACGCAGTAAAAAAACAAACAAGTATATCTCGGCTTAAAATTAAGCCCTCGACCGGAAAGGCCCCTGTAAACAGATCCATAAAAGAAACAACTACTCCCAAGAGTTCATATAAAGAAATAGCCAACTAGCACAAAAGTCCTGATTGGTCCGTCAAGGCCACCATGATCTCTATACCAAAACTGAAAGCAGGTATATCAAGACAATGCATCACAAAACTAACAAGCTTCAGCAAACCAACAAACTAGGCCAACATGGCCATAACGTAGCTATAAACCCCACACACTAGTCTGCAAGCCTCTAAGAGTAGTAAAGATTTGCGGGACAGGGCCCCAACCTACCCATGCAAATATATACAACAAAAGTTAACAAACCTCCCAACTCTGGCCGCTCCGGAGAAAAGGGGCTAGCCAACCGGATAGAAGTCAATCCTGCTGCTGAGGAGGTCTACTGGGTCTTTTGTCGGGACCTGCATGCATGAATGCAGTGCCCCCAGGCAATGGGGCATCAGTACAAAATAATGTACAAAGTATGAAAGACAATAGACTATGAGCAGATGTCCTAATATACTGGAGTAGTCCGATAAATAAATCAGGAAATAGATAATCATACTGACCTGCTCCTAAATCTAAACTTATCAAAATTAATAAAACAACAACCTAACTAAGCTCCCATAAGCTCGGCAGGTACAAACAGCACACAAGACCACCTACCCATTCCCCCATAAGCCTAGAAGGTTCCAATCAGTCTATATACCCCTATCGGTAGTCCCCTAGCCTCGTAGGCAGTCACCTAGCCCTCTTAGGCAATAGTATAGCCCCGTAGGCAGCACATAGCTCTCTTAGGCATTAATATAGCATGCAGGCAACTCATAGCCCTCTTAGGCAACAAGATGGCCTCGTAGGCAACTCATATCCCTTCTAGGCGTCAATATAGCCCTGTAGGCAACTCATAGCCCTTCTAGGCGTCAATATAGCCCTGTCGGCAAAACATAGCCCTTCTAGTCATAGATCACATTCTTGCAGCTAGTCACAATAGCCCAAAGGACAACAATAACAATCCAACAGCTAAAAGCGAGCAATTTAGTTATATGCAACCTATACAAATAGCCTCTAAGTCGTGTCCAACATAGGGACACTACTACTGAATAAGAAACCCGATAAGAGAGGATTATATCCACTCGAGCAACCAACAATCAACAATAATGGCTACAAGTATAACAACGATAACAACTCAATTACATTGCTCCTAAGCTTTAAGGAAATATGCCGTAAGAAGAGAATTTCCTTAACATACATTTGTCGCTGAATTAACGTGACCTAGCGACTTTTACTCATAACTCCCTCGATACTACAACAATGTAGGACCATAATCAACACACGAAAATAAAAGATACCATGAAAATATGATAAAATATATGTATTTCCGTCTCAAATTGCTATTTGCCGCTTATAAAAGTTTGAGTCGATGAAAGAAGGGTCTTACCTTGATCTTAAGTTCATAATACGCCTCAAAACCTTCAAATATATCCAAACTCTTGCTGTCCCAACACTAAAGTGTGATATGCTACGAAATCGATAAAATCAATTATACCACAATGATGAGCCCAACGCGTAGAACAACTTTCGTCAAGGACTTAGGTCGAGAAAATCTACACTTTAGTTGATCCTAGAAATGGGTTTATCTAATTTTTCTGGTTCTTAGCTAAAAAATGAAGAAAAGGTTCGAAGAAGAAGATATATGTAAAGTTCCATCGACCTAGGGCTCCACCTCACGTGTTTGCTTGTGCAGTCCCACAAAAACGCAAATATCTCTCTATTCTGAAGTTGTATGACCAAACGGTTTGATGCGTTGGAAATTAAACTCGTAGACCTTTGATTTGATAGGTCGTGGGCCCCATAACTCCTTATAGATTGGGAGAAAACCTCCGAGACATTTAACCCAAATTTCAGAGAAATCTTTAAAAATAAACTTACGATAACTTCCACCAACTTTTATTTTGCCACTTACCTAACTTCAAAACTTGAGATGCAACACTTGAACACTTAAAATTGGACATACCACATTATTCTTAATTTATTACCCACCCTCTTTGTATTTCCATGGAGATACGAGTAATTTTAGACGTTTCAAAAAGTCGGGGTGTTACATCCTTCCCCCCTTAGAAACATTCGTCCTCGAATGAAAAATCTGAGTCACGCGGTTCAGTCGTTAGGAGTTGCCAAAATTTAGGCAGTGTATCCTTTTTAAATGTCACTATCCAGGAACTTGAAATGCAAAATTTCTAACCTAGGCGTCTCACATGATGACATAAATAGCTAAGCACTATAGCTCCACCATAACTGTGCGAGCAGATATACAACAACAACGACAACCACAATAATAATAAGGAATAGTATATATACAAAAAAAATCAGATAGTTATCTTACCTTACTGCCTAATATAAACTGATATGCCATCACCCTGGGGTATGAAACAAGTGAGGATATTTGGACCTCATGCCATCCTCAGCTTCCCAGGTCACCTCTTCTCTATTCTTGTTCCTCCACAATACTTTAACCGAAGCCACCTCTTTGGTCCTCAATTTATGGACCTACCGATCTAAAATGGCAACTGGAGTTTCCTCGTAGGACAATTCCTCTGTGATCTGAACATCCTCAACTGGGACAACTCGATAAGGGTCTTCTACGCACTTCCGTAGCATCGATACATGGAAAACTGGATGAACAAATTTTAGCCCTGAAGGCAATTCTAACTCATAAGCTACTCGTCCTACCCTACGAAGGATCCAGTATGGCCCAATGAATCTTGGACTAAGCTTTTCCTTTTTGTCAAATCGCATAACACCCTTCATAGGCGAGACTTTTAAGAATACCCAGTAATCGACTCAAAACTCTAAGTCCCTTCGTCGCACATCTGAGTATGACTTCTGTCGGCTTTGAGATGTTAGAAACCTTTCCCGAATAAGCTTAACTTTCTCCACTGTCTGCTGGACTAAGTTGGGTCCGATCAACCCTGACTCACCTACTTTGAACCATCTAATGGAGGATCTACATTTTCTCCCATAAAAAGCCTCATAAGGTGCCATCCCGATGCTGGAATGATAACTATTATTGTATGCGAACTCAATAAGAGGCAAATGGTCATCCTAACTTCCCTTGAAGTCTAGCGCGCACGCCCGTAACATATCTTCGAGTGTCAAAATTGTGCGCTTAGCTTGTCCATTTGTCTAAGGGTGAAAGGCGGTACTAAGATTAACCTGTGTCCCTAATCCTTTCTGGAAGGACTTCCAGAAATTGGCGGTAAATTGTGCTCCTCTATCAAAGATAATAGATACTGGCACACCGTGTAGCCTAAAAATCTCTCTAATATAGAGCCCTGCATAGTCTTCGGCCGAAAAAGTAGCCCTAACTGGTAAGAAGTGGGCTGATTTTGTTAGTCTATCAACCATTACCCAAATAGAGTCAAACTTGCGATGCGATCGAGGTAACCCTGTAATAAAATCCATATTAATTGCTTCTCATTTCCACAAAGGAATGACTATCTCCTGAACTAGCCCAGCGGGCTTTTGGTGCTCAACCTTCACCTGTTGGCAGTTAGGACACTGCGCCACAAACTCAGCAACGTCCTTCTTCATCCCATGCCACCAATAGATTTCCTTTATATCATGGTACATCTTCAACGAACCAGGGTGAATAGAATAACGGGAATGATGTGCCTCTTCCATAATTCAATGTCGAAGCCTTGCAACATTCGGAACACACAATCGACCGCTATATATGAGGACTCCATCTTCTGCTATATCAAATACTAAATACTGATGATCCTGAGCCTTGGATCTAAGCTTCTCTAAGCTAGGATCCTCTTGTTGCCGTGATTTTACTTCTACAACTAGAGATGACATGGCTGTATCCTGAATTGTGACCCACTATCGTCTGCCTCTAACAATCTGACTCCCAAGCTAGCTAACTGATGAATCTCTCACGCTAGCTCCCACTTCTCAACACCTAAATGGGATAAAATACCCATATATCTTCGACTGGGGGCATTAGCTAGTACATTTGCCTTTGCTGGATGATATAAAATATCCACGTCGTAGTCTTTTAGTAACTCAAGCCATCGTCGTTGTCGCAAATTTAACTCCTTCTGTCTAAATATATATTGAAGGCTCTTATGATCTGTGAAGATGTCAACATGAACGCCATACAAGTAGTGTCTTCAGATCTTTAACGCATGTACAACTGCAACCAACTCTAAATTTATTGATGATAGTTCTTCTCATGCTTCCTCAACTGCCTTGAAACATATGCGATAACCTTACCATGTTGCATTAGAACACATCCCAACCCAACACCAGAAGCATCGCAGTACACCGCATAGCCCTCTGAACCCTCTGGCAATTTTAGAACTGGTGTTGATGTCAACCTGTCCTTCAACTCCTGGAAACTATGCTCGCAAGCTTTAGTCCATTGAAACTTAGCTGCTTTTTGAGTCAGCTTCGTTAATGGTGTTGAAAGTGAATAAAACCCCTCTACAAACCTCCTGTAGTACCCAGTTAACCTTAAGAAACTATGAACTTCAGTTGGAGTCCTAAGTCTGGGCTAAGTATTTACGGCCTCAATATTTCGTGTATCAACCGCAATGCCTGCATCTGATACAATATGGCCTAGGAAAGCCACAGAGCTCAACCAGAAGTCACACTTAGAGAACTTTGCGTTAAGTTCCTGCTCTCGAAGAACTTGAAGGACTGCTCGCAAATAATCTGCATGCTCAGCTTTTGAATGTGAATAGACCAAAATATCATCAATAAATACAATCACAAATCTATCTAGATACGGCCTAAATATACTATTCATCAGGTCCATAAACACTGCCGGGGCATTGGTCAATCCAAAATACATAACCAAAAACTCAAAATGCCCATATCTAGTTCTGAAAACTGTCTTTGGAATATCTTTCTCCCAAACTCGTACCTGATGGTACCCTAATCTCAAATCAATCTTTGAGAAGTACTTAGCACCTTGTAGTTGATCAAAAAAGTCATCAATCCTTGGAAGGGGATACTTATTCTTTATAGTAGTCTTGTTCAACTGTCGATAATCGATACACATCCTCAGTGAGCCATCCTTTTTTCTCAAAAATAATATTGGTGCACCCCATGGTGAAACACTAGGCCTGATAAAGTATTTATCAAGCAAATTTTTAAGCTGATCCTTCAACTCCTTCAGCTCAGCAGGAGCCATTCTATAAGGAAGGATAGATATGGGTTGTGTACCTGGTAGCATATCGATAGAAAAATCAATTTGTCGTTCGGGAGGGATATCAGGAAGTTCGTCTGGAAATACATCTAGAAACTCATTAACTACCGGAATAGAATGAAAAGTCGGTGGTTATGTATCTATATTATGAACGCGAACAAGATGATAAATACAACCCTTAGTAATCATCCTCCTTGCCTTATGATAGGAAATAAACTTACCTTTGTATCACCTTTCCACTCCAGAACTGCCTCTCCTGGAAAGTGGAATCTAACAATCTTCGTCCGACACTCAACATTATCATAACAAGACGCTAACCAGTCCATACCCATAATGACATCAAAATCAACCATCTCTAATTCTACCAGGTCTACAGAGGTCTGACGGTCGATAATTTCTACCGTGCAACCTCGATAGACTCTCCTGGCAATAATAGACTCACCAATTGGTGTAGATACAATAAAGGGTCGATCTAATGACTCTGCTACTATACATAACTTCCCCCTATAAATGGAGTAACATAAGATAGAGTAGATTCAAGATCTATCAAAGCATAAACACAATGGGAGCAAATAATCAATATACCTGTCACAACATCTAGTGATGACTCTGAGTCCTGTCGGTCGGCTAGTGAATATGTACGATTTTGACCACTACCAAAACTAGATGCTCCCTCTCTGCCTCCACCTCTACCTCTACCTGCTGAAGTCTGGGGTCCATTTCCCGTAGACTGTGTTGATGAGGAGGAACCTACTACTGACCTGGTCGACTGACCTATACCACCCTGACTTATGGTCGGGCAGTTTCTCCACCCATGCCCCTCCCGTCCACAAGAATAACAACCTGTGGAACCCTGTCTGCACCTCCCGAAATGCATCCTACCGCAAGTAGCACAACGCGGTGGTGTTCTCCTAGCCTGGCCTGAACCCCTATACTGCTGAGAGCTTAATGCTCGTGAACCCTCACCCGGACCTGACTGTCCCTGACGATCAAATCTACTACCCTGAAACTGCTGTGGTGGAGGTCTAGGTCGCCTACTAGAATATCGATTTCTGGGACCACCGTAAAAATTCTCGGTGAACCAGCGGGCCTAGCCCTCTTCTGTCTATCTCTCTCGACCCTCTCACTCGTATATTATAGATGTCGGTGATCCTCTATGCCTTTTGCAAAGGCCTGAATTTGCGAGATATCCATATTATCATTTAGGGCAGCGGTAGAACAAACCTCGATATAGTCTGAGTCAAGCCATCCCACAAAGCTATGCACCATGCCATCCATCGTATCAACAAATGCTGGTGCATATTTAGCCAATGAATTAAATCTCAGCCCGTACTCTCGGACACTCATACCACCCTATCGGAGGTTCAAAAAGTGGTCCACCCGGTCATCCCTAATCTCTCGAGGAAAATAGTGATATATGAAAGCTTCTGTAAAGCTATCCCAAGTGGGTAGATATGTATCTTTTCCCCTGGATCTCTCCCAACTTTCATATGACAATACTGCAATATCATGCAATCAAAATGCTGCTAACTCAACTGACTCTATCGCTGAGGCATGCATGACTTTGAAGATCCTATGAAGCTGATCAACAAAGTGCTGAGGGTCCTCTCTACGATTTGTGCCTGTAAACTGTGGAGGATTCATGGCAAGAAATTCACAAACTTTTGAACTTTCGGGTCCTTCAGTAGGTCCGGAAACATGTGGCATAACTGGCTGGCGCTGTGCAGCTACTAACTGTGCTAACATACATACTGCACTCTTGAAATCATGGTCAGATGGAATATGAGGAACTAGAGGTGGTACTGCTGGTGGAGCAGGGGGTCCTGTAGCCCTCGGAGGCTCCTAAAGTGGTGGAGAAGCTATAGGGGGTTGAGAAGATGTCTCCCCCTGGATTTCACAATGGGCTGCCTCCACCTGTGGTACCTTGCCAGTACCCGCGCCTGCAGTTGTATCTAGTCAATGGCTAGTTGTGGTCTGTCTGGTGTCAGCCATCTCTTTCTGCATACAAATATCAATTATAAGCCAGAAACCTCAACCCTTAAGACACCGTTCTATAGCACGAGGTGAGATAATTAAGGATAGTCATTCTAACATGTACAATAGCTTCTTGTTTATCAAAAGTGGTGCACAACACATTTATAAACAAGACTCAAATAGACACGGCTTGCAGACTCCCTAGGATATGACGCTCTGGTATCAAGTTTGTCACGCCTCAGATTCAAGGGGTGCAACTGGCTCCAAATACCAAAAATTCAGGCTCCTGCCGACCCTGCTGAACCATTTGCTACTAGTGCATGGTTGCCACACACAGTCAAGAAAATAAACAAGTATATCTTGGCTTAAAATTAAGTCCTCGGCCGGCAAGGCCTCTGTAAACAGATACATAAAAGAAACAGCTACTCCCAAGAGTTCATATAAAGAAATATCCAACAAGCACAGAAGTCCTGATTGGGCCGTCGAGGCCACCATGATCTCTATACTAAAATTGAAAGCAGGTATATCAAAACAATGCATCACACAACTAACAAGCTTCAACAAACCAACAAACTAGTCCAACATGGCCATAACATAACTATAAACCCCACAGACTAGTCTACAAGCCTCTAAGAGTAGTAAAGATTGGCGGGACAGGACCCCAACCTACCCATGAAAATATATACATCAAAAGTTAGTAAACCTCCCAACTCTGGCCGCTTAGGAGAAAAGGGGCTAGCCAATCAGATAAAAGTCAATCCTGCTGCTGAGGAGGTCTACTGGGTCTTTTGTCGGGACCTGCATGCATGAATGCAGCACCCCCAGGCAATGGGGCGTTAGTACAAAATAATGTACAGAGTATGAAATACAATAGACTATGAGCAGGTGTCCTAATATGCTGGAGTAATCCGGTAAATAAATCAAGAATAAGATAAGCATACTGACCTGCTCCTAAATCTAAACTTATCAAAGTTAATAAAACAACAACCTAACTAAGCTCCCATAAGCTCGGCAGGTACAAACAGCACACAAGACCACCTACCCATTCCCCCATAAGCCTAGAAGGTTCCAATCAGTCTATATACCCCTATCGGTAGTCCCCTAGCCTCGTAGGCAGTCACCTAGCCCTCTTAGGCAATAGTATAGCCCCGTAGGCAGCACATAGCTCTCTTAGGCATTAATATAGCATGCAGGCAACTCATAGCCCTCTTAGGCAACAAGATGGCCTCGTAGGCAACTCATATCCCTTCTAGGCGTCAATATAGCCCTATAGGCAACTCATAGCCCTTCTAGGCGTCAATATAGCCCTGTCGGCAAAACATAGCCCTTCTAGTCATAGATCACATTCTTGCAGCTAGTCACAATAGC